>JASANB010000470.1:0-67786 GCA_030248155.1 Sabatieria punctata | reverse complement strand
TTGTTCATCTCGCTCAACCCCACCGCATGCAGCCTCCTCGATTCCTGTTCAACCGCGTCTCCATTTCCCACTCCACCCCATCTCTCCGTCTGCGGGCAGGATCAGGGTCGCCGCAAAGCGTCTCTCCCATGGTTTCTCTCATCTTCACTCATCACCCCGATGCCCAGCTTCACTCATCACCACCTCGTTCATCACCCCGTGTTCAAGTCCCGTGCTCAAGTTAGTCATCAACCCGTTCCCAGTTCTCGAGGTTCCCGCTCTCCTACTTTTCGTGTTTCCGGACGATCGTCAGGCGCAGATGTTGCCCCGATTCAACCACGACGCTCGTCCGAGGTGGAGTGATGAAAGAATTGTGTATATAACCCGTCCGTCTAGTCTGTATAATCATTGTTTGTTAGTGTAGTTACTATAAACTCCTTCAGTATATATGAACGTTTATTCAGACGACATTCAGTCCAAACAGGGAACCAAAACTGTAATGTAAAGTACAGGAAGTATGGAACCCTTTACGGCTATACATTGTATTGGCCATACATCGGCATTGTGTGGCTATACATTCTGTACCTATAGTATGTACGAGAACACTGAATAGTGTAGTGCAGTTCCGATTTCAGAAATTCACACGCTGGTTTAGAAACCCAAAATGTGGTTTCAACCCGAAATTCTTTACCCTCAACTACTGTACATGTGTGTAACGTACCTCTCCAAATAGCGTATCCAGAGTAGACAATTTGGCACTTGGTCGTTACAATCAGTGTACTCCAAATAATCTGTTTGTGTTTGGAGACAGGTTTTATGACAACTGTCCCTGAATTTCGTTGGACTACGGCAGCAAACAGCAAAGAAAGGGGTTGCAATACTGCCCTTTCACGGAATAGAGCACCTAAATGTGTGAAGTTGGACTGACAAAAGTGGTCCCACACATCTTTTATTGCATCTGGGCAGTGGGCTATAATTCACCAAAAACCAGGTAAAATAGTAGTGAAACACAGTACAGTGATTTCCGGACAAAAAAGTTCCTCAGGCGAGTTTGACGACATGGAAGCCCATCTGAATGGCGCTTTTGAAATTTGAAACGGCTTCGATCTGTGTTCAAAAAGAACAGTGATTTTGGTGTGTCTATTTAGATAGTAAGTACTGAGCCGAGCTCAAATAACAGGCAAACAAGTTTTGCGTCATATCAGAGTCCGGTCCGTTTACACTGCTGTCTGGCCTATGTACGTAGAGTTGATACAAAATGGCCGAGAAACCAATTTTGCACTATTTCGGCGGTAGAGGAAAATCCGAGACAATCCGGCTAATGCTGGTGGCCGCTAATGTAGAGGTATTTTTGTGTACATTTCCTTTGATTTATAAACAGCACCTAAAACTCTGCTACCTTCTCCAGTTTGAACACGCTCCATTCATTACTTCGGCCGAGGAAGTTGCCGAGTACAGAAAGAGCGGCAAGACTCTGTTCGGTCAGTTTCCGATTTTGGAATGGAACGGCAAATTTATGGTTCAGTCAATGGCTATCGTCAGATACATCGCCCATAAGTACAACTTGGGCGGAAAAGATGTCGAGCAGGCTTTCACGTAATGCCGCTTTTTTGTAATCTGAGAATTTTAGTGGATAGCAGGTGCCAGCAAGCGTCTAATCAACACTTGGAATAGTTTCAGCGAACCAAAAATGCGGTTGTTCCATTTCATCTTACAGTGCGGTCCGAAAAATTTAGCAAAATAAAACGGAAATTTTATTTCAGTACAGCATACATGTAATTTGCCAGATTTATCTGAAAAGCTGTCCTGAACTTAAACAACTGAGCCCAATTATCAATTCGTAATTAGCTCTTTGTTTTTGCTTATTTTTGTTAAGACAGCGTTTATTAAAACACTTTCCCCACCGCGTAAATAAGAGGTGGAGAGAACCGTCGTTTATTAAAAAGCGGTTACGCAAAACGGATACTGTATTCGTCGTGATTCAGAATGGCCGAAAGCACTCCAACTTTCGATTGTTTGACAGATGTTGGTACATGTCCTAATTCACTGAACACTATTAGTTATACAAACTGTACAAGTATGCAAATTTGTGCTTCCTGAGTCGTGGACAGAGGTTGAACAGCAACGGCACCATCACACAACGAACACAAAGAAAAATTTTGTGCTTTATGTTCTTCTGTTGTTCTCGTTTAAACTATTTAAAAATCTCATTTGCTTGCAGCATTGACATGTTGTCAGAGGGAACGCGGGATTTCTTGACGCCATTCATCAGCTTTAGAGTGCTGTCCGATGAACAATTCAAAGAACAAACGGAAAAGGCTTGTAACAAGTATTTGCCAATTTACGAAAAAGTAAGAGAGTGTTCTAGTCAGCAATCACAGATTTTCGCACCATCTCTTAATTGTAAAGGATCCCAAACATGCGTGCTGTTCGCCCTTAGGCTGTTTAAAGAAAGAAATGAATTTAGGTTTTAGAAGAAAATCGCGCAGGTTTCCTAGTAGGTGAATCGCTTTCGATGGCTGACGTCTGTTTGTTGGAGGTTCTGGTTCACGTCACCGATCACTACCCAGAAAAACTGGAAGGCTATCCTTCTCTGAAGGTATGCGAAAATTGAATTCTCTTAAAATTTTACGAACAAATGCGTTTAGGGTTTCCTGACGCGCATCAGAGCCCAGCCAAACTTTGCCAACTACTTTGCTAGCGACAAAGCACTGCCAGTCAGCAGTCAAGAATTGATCAACACAGCCTTTAGAGCCCTCGGATTCAAATAGTTTTGAAGAATATAAAGAATATAGATAGAACCTTGCTTCCTGTATTTGGCAGTACATAAGTATCTGTAAGGTAGTGTATGTCTATGTAAATTTACTGGACATGTAGTTTTCTATCCAGCCATACACACCTGTAATTATACTACACTTCTGCAGTTATAAAAACTGGTCACTAAAAATAACCCACTACATGCATACAATATGGATAAAAAAGGGTCCATCCGTTTTTCGAACTTTATTCGAACTGTTCGTTCTCAGTCAGTTCTTGATCGATTTCGCTCAAAATTTTCAGCAAAAATTAATAGGACAACTGGCTATTTACAATATTGTGCAAGTTTAATGACAAAACTAAGAATTTGGGTGGTCCATGGAAATTCTAATTTTGCCGGAAATTCACAGAGTATGCGTCCGAAACTTGCAGATACTGTTATTTTACTATAGTATAGTAAAACAAAAATTAGTAATACTAGGGGTATTTTACTAGTAGTAAAATAATAGTAAAAAGTAAAATTAACCCTTTGTAACCCACCTACTCCTATAGGAGCTTTTCCTTCGGGTATCTGGAACATTTTCCCGACAACCAGCACATTTTCTCGCGCGCGAGAAGTTGGCCATATTTTTTAGCCTCAACGGCGAGAAAATTTTAGCGCCACGTGCCACAAATTGTCGGACGATCGATAAAGGGGCGGAGCTATTGATTTCCGACGGCATCGCGCGCGCGGCACTACCATCAGTAAAATCGGTGCTCCGTTACACGTGGAAGATAGTGCAGGCACTCGTACACAGTCGACGGCGGTCGATTGCCTTTAAACTGCTCAGGGGCGCATCGACCAATCAGCGCACAGCGCGCCAAATGCCTGCGCCGATTTTGGCACATGCCCAAGAGCTAAAAATGGCTAGAACCGTGCCGAGAAACTTTTTTTTCTCGACATGCGGAATTGATTTCTCGTCATGCAACAACTTTTCTCGACATGGCCAAGCAAGTGATTTCTCGACATGTCGAGAAATCGGTGGGTTACAAAGGGTTAAGAGCCAATAGTAAAGTAAAAATTAAATTAAATTAACAAAGGCCGTCAATAGTAAAATGAAAATTTTACTACTATTTTACTAGTTTTTGGTTAATTCCAACCAAATTCTTGATCAATTTTGCAATAAAAGAGGAGTGGGCGCAATTTTGTCAGTCGAATTTCACACAATTTTGTCTCTAAAGCTCTTGAGAACCTCGTATCATGATTAAATCTGGCAACTTATTTAGCACCAACATTAATTATTCATAAGAGCCTGGCATCATTCACGCAAAATTGCCCTCAATGACTAGTAAAATCGTAGTAAAATAGTAGTAAAATTAATAGAATTATTAGTAAAACAAAAATTAGTAAAATCGGAGCTGCTCGGTAGTAAAGCAAAAATTAAAATTAAATTGAAAGGCTGAATTTGTAGTAAATTTAGTAAATAGTAAAATAAAAATTCACCAGTAAAATAACAGTACTTGCAGATATGATTGGTATTGCCATTTGACAACTGACTGGGCAGTCCTCGAGCTCCAATGGCACCAATTTCAAAAACATGTTCGAAAATCTTTAATAGCCTTACGTGTACGTGTACAGATGGCAAATGTCAGGATTTTCAAACGTATAAAGGTGGTTCAATTGTGTATATATTCGTACTTATGCAAAAAATGGAATTATTGCATATTTTTGCATATTTGTACGTATATTTTTAGAAAATTGCACAATTTAGCTGAAAAATCATTTTCTGGACTAAGTTCACATGCAACACTATTGCTAAATGTGGTCAAGAAAACAGTAGTAGGTGGGTAGTATTTTTGCGGTGCATTTGCCCAAAAAACTCCTACAAAAAGTTGAGCCCGACGTGATTTGAACACGCAACCTTCTGATCTGGAGTCAGACGCGCTACCGTTGCGCCACAGGCTCTCTACTTTTCAAGGTGGTATCCCAAACCAAACAAGCGAAATAATTCTGATGCAATACCAAAATATTGCGTTCGATTTTTGTATTTCGCGCCTTTGATGCACAGGTTAAAGCCGCACTGGAACGTTTACGTGTCATGCACTGATTAAAACGAACCGGGGCGCTGAATTGAAATATGAACAGTAACTTAAAGTAGTGTGCAAACGATACAGCCCAGCCAGGCTCGGTCAAAAATGAGTAAAAGCTAAAATTATAATGCCTCACTCAGTTATCCGCTGTTTTTTGGCGATGAACTTTGCTGGCGTGGCTTAGCATTCAACCTACAGTACGTACAGCTGTACATACATGTACAGGGGGCTTGGGTGGTTACCCACTAGCTGGGTTTAGGGACCCCCGACCGAAATACATACAAGTACTAGTAGTGGCTCAAGTACTAACAAACTGACTCAGAAATCACTAATTTTTAGCTTAAAATTAGCTTGAAAAACCTTTGGAAACCGAATTTGACGTCTCCACTGCTGATGTTTAAGAGAAATCGGTGTTTTTGTAAGCCCCCTTTATCGAGTTTTTGCTTGTTTTAGCTCTAAAACGCTATTTGCAGCTTATCGATTTTTAGCCTCCTTACTGAAAAAACATGCTAAACCGGATTTCCTGGCGTTTTGAAATTTTGGACCCCCTCAGGGCCAAACCCACCACGACTCCCCACCTGACGGAAACCCCCTACGCTCTCCCCTCACGCGTGGCGGGACCTGTTAAATGAGTACGTACAAAATAGAAACTTCACCTGGTGGAAAGGATACAATAAACTAAAAAAATGAAACACTCCTTTGTTTTGAACTTACTGAGTAAAAAATCACGGCTCTGGTGAACTACATGTAGCACTTGGTTTTATACTAAACTTCAGATTCTTCTGGTTTATGGCATGCGGCAGCGTTTAAACTGACTCAGAGGTTTAGGTTAGATTCAGGTGATTCTGAAGAAAATTTGGTAACCGCGCAGATGTTGTAAATTTGCATAGATCAGGTCACAGCTGATTTGTTTCTTGTTTGTGTTTGTTGGCAATACGAAATTCTTCTTCTAACTATCGCAGAACAGTACTTTTTGTTATAGTTTGAGGTGTTGGTGGATGTGTTTAGTGATAAACAGACCGCATTTTTTATCATCAGTCAGTCATCGGTTCTTCTACGATGATACCATGTCCACTTCCGCTAAGAGCGAATTCCAGAACGAACTCACGAAGACATTCCTGAATCTTGAAAAACTCGATCTCAACATTTTCCGGTACACTTCTTATATTGCTTATGTATTGTTCTAAGTTTGATGTGTTTGTGATGTGAGCACATATTGCTGATCTCACAAGCATTTCCTAGTCGTTGAGAAAGCACTTGTCTTGTGGTATTTCTCTTGTTTCCCATCTAAACTATGTACCCTGCTACTCTATGCATGGTGTGCAATCGTTCCCTGAGCATCAATGGGCGCATCAGCACGTACAAATCACGGGAAGTATACGATTTTCCGTGGGACACGGAAATTAGTTTGAGCGCTGACTGTGTTTAGTACGTTCCGTGACCTAGTTGCTACTGGCCGCCCAAATCATCATTAAGGCGACCAATCTACGTGACCTGCACAGGCTTAGCGCCGGTCCGTTTGTGAGTTTCCGTGGTTGATATGCTTTCAGTGGTTGGTACTGTGCAAAAATCGTAAGTATGGTTTTATGTAACTACCGTATCCCAGGTTACAGTTTTTTTTAAATCGGCATCTTTCACTTGTTTCTTAGCGGATTTTTCCGGATTTTCGTTTTAAACTTAAGCCTAAACCTTAGCCTATTCCTAGCCTAAGTCTGAACATAAGCCTGAACCTGAACCTAAGCCTGAACAACCTACCTGAGTTTACACTTAATATCCCACCCCAGGGATGGACATTTTTTCCGATAAAACCTCAGCCTGTTTTTTCCAGTTTTTTTCGAAAACGCGGAAAAAACTCCAGCTGAAGTTCTCGGTATCCTAGCCCGGTTTTATTATTCTAACGCTTTCTAGCGCCTTCCTCAGTCTTTTCAGACCAGGAATGCACGCTTACATAGATATAAATCACGAAACAGGCATGAAACAGTGCCTGACAGGTTCCACCATAACGCTATACGCAAATTTTCGTATCGCAGTTTGACTTTTTGTTTTATCATGCCAAATTTGGTCTTTTCTGTTGTTTTTCTAACAGTTTTGAGTCAGTCTGGCCTATTATACAGGGTGTGCCAAAAAAACAACCCCGCAGAGTTTTTGCTGTAGCAACCGCAAATCTCAACCGATTTGAATGAATCCTTTTTTAAATGAAAGATAAATAAATTCTTGAAAGATTGATGGAACGTTTATTAAGATAGCCTGCTTAGTTCCCGAGATATTTGCCCTCAAAATCAAAACAGAGATTTTGGCAGTGAACAAGAGTGATAAACACAACCCAGCAGATTGTTTACTTTTGCAACCATGAATCTTAACCGATTTGAATGAATCCTTTATTGAATGAAAGAATGATAAATTCTTCAAAAATTGGTGCAATTTTTATTGAGATCCACAGTTTAGTTCTTGAGATATTTGCCCTCAAAGTCGAAACAGATTTTGGCAAAGAACAAGAGCGATTCCGTTGCACTTCATAATAAAGCAGATTCCTACTGCTGGGGGCTAATGACACTTTACTGTTGAAGTGAACCGAGTTTGTGTGTCACCAGTAAAGCCTCCAGTAGCCCTCAACAGTAGCAGGAATCCGTTTTATTACGAAGTGCAGCGGAAAAATAAAAATTCCCTCTTGTTCACTGCCAAAATCACAGTTTTGAATTTGAGAGTGAATATCTCAGGAACTAAGCAGAGTACATTAATAAACGTTACATCAATCTTTCAAGAATTTATTTATCTTTCATTTAAAAAGGATTCATTCAAATCGGTTGAGATTTGCGGTTGCTACAGCGAAAAATCTGCTGGGTTGTTTTTTTGCCACACCCTGTACATCGCAAAAAATCCATTTTTCAACAGAAAAATGACATAAATTAGCTATTTTTAGCTTGGGTTTTTTCCCGCGATTTATGTTTTTTCCGACCCTTAGGAGAAAAACCGGTTTTTTTCTGAAAAAAACGATAAAAACACACCTCACATCCCTGATTTTAGGTAGGTTCACTACATATAGGCACACCGCACTTGTTGTTGATACGTTCATGTATAGATCTCATCGTCTACTAGAGGGAATGACATGGAGTTCAAGAGTCTACGGGGGTCAGGTGATCGGTCAAGCTTTGGTGGCAGCCTCAAATACAGTCGAACAAGGATTTCACCCTCACAGTCTTCACTGTTACTTCGTTAAAGCCGGTAGACACTCTTTCAGTTGGTTTAGCTGTGCTTCCTTCCATTTTAGGAAACGTGCACCAGCCCATTCTCTACACAGTGGACAGAGTTAGGGACAGCAGAAGTTACTGCACCAGATTCGTCAAAGCCATACAGAATGGAGCTTCCATCTTTACCTCCGAACTCTCTTTTCATGTGGTGTGCTTTGCCGACAATGTTTTTGTCTTTGTTTTGTTGATGAATGGTGGTAGTTATAGGAAGAAGCCGATTCTATTAAACATCAGGTAGAGATGCCGAAAGTGACCCCTCCTGAGGAATTGGATGATGCCAGCACTCTGTTGACTCGCTGGTCGCAAGATCCTAATCTATCAGAGGGAAGACGAAAGTAATAACAGAGTTTGATTATGAATTTTTATATGTGTGACTGCCCAGGGTAGTGTTGTTACAATACCAAAATTTCGGTTTGAGTATGACTGGTTTGAGTGCAATACCAGAGTAGTCAAATTTGACTATATCGTAGTCAAACCATTTGACTACTACGACCACTGGTTTGAATACTTTGACTATGTACTTTTTGAAACATAGCCAAATAGACATTTTCGGCGATTTGTAAGCTTCAGTCACCTGAAATGGCTGTGCCCAGTAGCGCAGGGGCACCTCTTTTTTCGGGCCGCTCTGGTAAGGCATGTCCACCGGGCATCAAAATCAGGCCCGGCCCACCCAAAATCCAGCCTAAACTAGAGTTTTGAAAATTTGGTCTGAATTTTGAAATTAAAACCTAAAATTATGCCATGCTATGCTGGTGTGATGTAGGAAATTAGAATAGTGCTGTGGTGGTGTGATGGAGTGCGTAGGTTTGGATAACTTAGGAGCAATTACTACGTACATTATGGGCACCTACTACTACGGCACTCTAGGAGTCGGCGGCCGAGCGTGGGAACGGTCGAATGCTAATTCGCCTTTTGCAAGCTTGCTCAGCTAAATACGGATGGGCGTATCTGACCAACTCCGACTGGTGGGCCAATAGGAAGCGTGCATGCCGGCAAATAATGAAGAGTGTAAGAAGAGGATGATCACTTTATTACTAACAGCTATCTGAGAAACGTTGGTTGCAAGCGAGGGCTTAGGCGCTCGGGATGAGCGGCGCACTTATGTTTGCGGGTGGGACTTTGGAAGAAGGAGAAGATGAAAGGCCATGGCAGTGACTGGTGTGGCCACTGGAGTCAGTGAGGCGGCTCCCATTCTTGGGCCAGTTGGCTTGGAAAGAGCTGATCGGGAGAGATTGGATAGGCACTGACTGAGGAGGCTCTGCTTATACAGTCCCGCTCTCAAACAGCTCGACCAACAGCCAATATTGGCCAATATTGGCAAATATCGCCAACAAAGCCAACAGGCGCGCTGGGTCACCAACAGGACCCACAAATGACCAACAGCAACAACAAAACGACAACACCGCCGCCAACAGACCGCCGGCCGTTGGGGCATTGCGCGCGGCTGTCACAATTTAGCAAAACTTTCACACAAATTTAAGCACGTTTTATGACATAGTAGGGCTTTTTTCCTTCCAAAAATGTTCAGTACCAGCGATCAGTTCGTCTTTGGTAGTCGGCTGCCAGCCACTCCGAGCGCAAAAAATCCTTCGCCTTTCGCAATCAATTGCGTGCCCTCAACGCGAACCACATTGGTGACAGAGCCTAAAAGAGTAGGGACCAATAAGACCAAGTAGCGGCCAACGGTCAGATCGGCCTACACACCAACAGCAATTAACGCCCAGCCGGCACCCCATAAACAGGGCCAACAATCGCCTGCAAAGAATGCCTGGTTGTTGGCCCAATTTTCGTCCAATTCTAGCAGTTGGTCGAGCTGTTTGAGAGCGGGACTGTATAGCGAGTGGACCCTTACCCTTCTAGCAAAGGAAGGCGAGCATTTCTATGACCCTCCAGCTCCCCCTTGCACTGGCTGCTTACTTGATGCCTTTTTTAGACTCCACTTACTCACGCCACACACAAAATATAGGAATACACGAATACACATCTAAGCATTAATTACACTCATTTGGTGTTATAGATAACATGTTACTATAAGTGATTGGCATTCTATGAAAACGTATCCCAACCATATATGACACTGGGCCTGTGCACATCTCTACCATAGAGTGTGCAAACGCCACTTCCAAAAGACCATTTTCAGATATACTGTAGCTCCACCAAGGGCACGAATGCGCCAAATTCAAACGAAAGAAATTATATGACAACGCCAAGTCGCATGCTTGTTTAGTTTTGTTTCGTAGGTCGAAAACCCGTTCAGTTAATGTTCCAAAATTGCCGACGTCGTTTAAAAACGATCGTAAGTGGGTGTCGGTCGGCCAGGTGGTGCTGGCTCCAAAGCGAAGCCAAGTGTTGGCCGTTGCTCCTGTTTAGGGTTCAGGAGGGCCTGGTCTCTGGTGACCAGGCTGCGTCCCCTGCGAGCTGTGCAAGATGTGGCCTTGTGCGATGTGGCTTCGTGCTCGCCCAGCGCAGGACTGTGGGGGCTTGTCTGAAGCAGCTGGTCTCTGCTTTCCCTGACACCACCTGCATTTTTGTTTCCTATTGTTTTTGAAATTTAATTGCAGATTGCAAAATGATTTTGTAGGTTTTATCGGAAAAGGGTATGATTCTGGATGAGAGAGTCAGTGAAGGAGTTGGTTAAAGTAATGTCATCTGCATTTTGATACATGATTTTGACATGAGCCTTTAGTAATGAGTTTAGGAAGATTCAGTTTAGTTATAGAGCTAAAGATGGGCGTTTCGGGCTCTTCCTTCTCCTCCGAGTCTTCATCTCCAGTAATTGCCTCTGCTCTGCCACCTTGTTGCTCCAATCTCTTTCCTGCTATTTTCCTTCCTTTCACTGATTTTGTTTTCGTCTCTCTTTTTGCCATCGGTAAAACCCGCCTCCAACTTCCTTGAAGCATGCTCAAACGGATCCTCCTCCTTCTCTGTCTTCTTCCCCTCATTCTGCTTCCCTTCAGTATCTATAGTTTGGAGACCAAATTCGCCAAAATTCTGTGGTCTCATTCAGGTTCTATTTAATAAGATGGTCTTTCGCGAAAAGGCAACATGATTTCACTTTTTTAAACCCCAATGCTTGCACCAAAAACAGAATCGTCCTTGCCATTCGCAGGGCTTTATGTGTACGCATATGTACTGCACTTCCAACGAAGGGGGCTGTGGCGTTTGAGCCAGGTTGGGGAGACTGAGCCCCAATGGGGAGGATTGAGTAATAAAAATAACAAAAACTGCTAATACAGGCTCAGGCATGCTAAAAGTCGCTGTTTTACAAACAATTTTACAACGTTCCTGCCTTCATTGAAAAAACACAAAAATTAACCCAAAAATTAGGTTGTATCGGATGTTGAAAAATCGGACGGAAAAGTCCGCTTGAGGTTCTGATCTGGCAGTTGACCTTTCTTTGCTGGAGAACCATCGAAACCTTCCTGACTGAATGTAAAGACTGGTATGGAGTGTTGTAGTGCGTCCGCCCGCTCTTTTTCCAATCAGTAACAAAACTAAAGATAGACAATAAGGGCAAAATTATTTGTTTTGTCTTCATGTTGCTATATTTTTCATTGTTCCTGTCCTGATATGCCGCTTTTTGATAAACTAATGGTCATATTAGAAATACTGTTAATTTGTGAATGTTTTGAACATAATGGGGTCTACCTACAGAGCTAAACCAAGTCGGTTAAATGTATTAATGACCTTATTTCTAATAGTTAATTTTAACTAAACTCAATACTTAGTAACTCGATAATTTTTGACTAACTAACTAAACTCAGAGAGCGAATTTAGTTATTAACTGTTTACTTACTAAATTCAAATTTGAAAAGTTTTAACTAACTTTTACTAACTAAATTCAGAAAAATTTCGTTCGGCACAACACTGTAGGGAATACTTTGCAGAGATAGTTAATTGTATAGTTGGACTTTGTCTAGATTCTTGGAGAATCGACTAGAAGGTTTGCCTAGAACATTTAACGTAAAGCCAGTGGATCCGCTAGCCTACTTGCGAGTCACAGCAACGCCGCCCAGTTTCTTCATTTGGGTCAAGCCCACACAACCGATCGGTACGCTTTGAGCTTTGCACTCCTTTTTATATACTGATCTGCTAGAAAATTAGGTAGTTTTCACACAAGAATCAACTGTTTGTGCCACAGGCTTTTCACTGTAGTCTTGGCTTTCAGAAGCTTTGATAAAAGTTGTTTGGAAACAAAAAAGAAGTTGAATTTTTTCGAAAGTAGCCTGTAACTTGGTCATATTCTTAGACCAAAAGTATTGCAGCAATCTACTCCGAGATACATATGTTTATGTGAAAATACATAACATGCACCATTTTTGGAATACATATGTTTATATACATATGTATTATGTATATGTATTCAGACAAAATATGAATTTACAATACAGATATGTACATATTTTTAAAATAAATTCCAGCAACAAAAGCTCTATTTCAAGATACTTCTCGGTGAAGAATCATTACCTGTTGATTCATTTCAAGATGAATAAGCTAAAAAACTTTTATTTACATCCACTGAGAAAATGTTATTCCAAAGGGTCTTGGCTCACTTTTTGCATTGATTGTAAAACAGATGCAAACAAATGCCAAAAACCTCTTCACAGTCTTTCTTAACCTTTCTGTACTCAAGCGTAGTGGCATAGAAAAAGTTTACGAATCAGTAACTTCCTAAACTGTACAAAATACAAAAATAACAAATATTTTTCAAACTAACTGGAAGTTATTTTTGCAGTTTGCTTTGCAGAGAACAATATCAGAGAGCAAAACAGGATATTTTGAGTTTAGAACCATTGTTTCGATCGAATTGACACGAGTGCACAGTAGCTTACCCAGGGGGTGTACGGTGGGTAGACCCCCTTTTCGGTGGATGTAGGAAGGAAAAAGTTGGCAAAAATAAGAGAAACGAATAAATTGCACAATCCTGGCTACGCCACTGCGAGTATATGTTTGTGTATTCCGAAATTCAATATTTTGCCCACTGTTCAGCAATCCTACTGCACCTGACTTTTGTTCAGGAGATGATGTCCGATTGCACCAGTGTGTGGCGGCCTATATAAGTGACGGTTTGATGATTCCAACGTCTCTGCTACCACATGCTGCTTCGGGCTTCAAGGTAGGCATGTTGAGCAGTCTGGACCACGCCATCTGGTTCCACCAGCCCAAATTCACCATCGATGACTGGATGCTCTACGACCAACCCCCACCCCCTGCGACGTTTTCCGACGTGCAAGCGACCATCCCCACCCTTCTCTGACCGTCGTAGTTTATGGACGGCCCCTCTCACAAAAAAAGGGATGCACCTTGTGATTTGTACTGTATTTAACGCGGGTCTGTGGGTCTGCCTGCCTCCACCAGATGTAGGCTAGAGCCCTCTATCACGGACCCCAAGAAGATTTTTCCCACTGCTGAACTTTCGCTTAACGAGACATATATGTAGACATCAACTACACAATTTGCTTATTTGCTACGTAGGTCTCATCGTCTGCTAGAGGGAATGACATGGAGTTGGAGAGTCTACGGGGGTCAGGTGATCGGTCAAGCTTTGGTGGCAGCCTCAAATACAGTTGACGAAGGATTTCACCCTCACAGTCTTCACTGTTACTTCGTGAAAGCCGGTAGACAGTCGGTCAGTTGGTTTAGCTGTTCTTCCTTTTTAGGAAACGTGCACCAGCCCATTCTCTACACAGTGGACAGAGTTAGGGACGGCAGAAGTTACTGCACCAGATTCGTAAAAGCCATACAGAATGGAGCTTCCATCTTTACCTCCGAACTCTCTTTTCATCTGGTGTGTTTTTAAGCAGTGTATCTTTGTTTTGTTGATGAATGGTGGTAGTTATAGGAAGAAGCCGATTCTATTAAACATCAGGAAGAGATGCCGAAAGTGACCCCTCCTGAGGAATTGGATGATGCCAGCACTCTCTTGACTCGCTGGTCGCAAGATCCTAATCTATCGGAGGGAAGACGAAAGTAATAACAGAGTTTGATTATGAATTTTTTATATGTGGCACTGCCAAGGGATAGGAAAAAAAATTTTAAAACTGGACATTCTGTTATGAGACGTGCCGTATATTTTATAATTTTGTTCTAGATTCTTCGAGAAGCGACTTGAACGTTTACCAACAACCTTTAACCTAAAGCCAGTCGATCCGCTGGCCTGCTTGCGAGTCAAGGCAACACCGCCCAGTTACTCTATTTGGGTCAGACCCAAACAGCCGATCGGTGCGTCAACTATACAATGGAGAAAGATTTTGGCTAAATACTACAGTTTGTGAATAGTCCCTCCCTACATAGCAAGAGCCAATTCATAAAAAAATCGTTTATTTTTAGCAAAAAAAGTTGCCTTCTGTGTGATTAGATTATCTTTAGGAGATGATGTTCGATTGCACCAGTGTGTGGCAGCATTCATAAGCGATGCTCTACTGTTACCCATGTCTCTGCTGCCACATGCTGCTTCTGGCTTCAAGGTAGGCATGCTGGGCAGTCTGGACCACGCTATCTGGTTCCACCGACCCAAATTCACCATCGATGACTGGATGCTCTATGAGACACACAGTCCTGTGGCCGGTCAGTTTTTTGGTTTCCGCTAATGGGGGTAGTGTCCCACAATTGCTAATGTTTTCTCAGAAAATCTGCAAATTGCTACCGTAGTATCTCGTGTTTTCGTGTTGAAAACCCCAAAGACTATGTCAAGTACGGTAGCTCGAAACAAACGGATCTAAGAAAATTGAAAAGTTTTGCACAAAACAGAGACCGAGTGGATACTGAATGACCTTTAGCCCTGATATGGACAAGGGTGCCTGAGGATAAGCAAGAAATTTTTGGAACTTTATGACCCATGCATCCGAACCGAATTTTGTCTGAATTTCACCAACAGCTGGGCTCTGCAACCTGATTCTGGGGATGAGCTGTATGTACAGTCTGTGTGTTATTTGAGGTGGCGGGAGAACTCTGATATTGGGCAAGTTCTGGTCCAGAGATGGGGTGCTGGCACTGTCAACCGCTCAGGAAGGATTGGTGCGCGCTGGCAACAACTCAAGGTTTTGAACTGAGACGGTCTTTTTCTTTTCTATTGCATTGCATGTGTTACTGTGATATTGTTATTGCCTGACTTCTTTCACAGTCCATCATTTCTAAGGTAATGTATAATATATGGGAGGTATCACTTCAATACAATGTACAGTAGATACTCTTGGGGGTGACCGCATATCATTTCAATGCAATGTACTATGTAGCCCGAAAAAAGTAAAGCAATTCTTTTTGCTGTTTTTTCAGCAAAGTAAGGGGCGGGCAGTGACGTCATGACGCACCATATATAGTCAGTGCACCCATACATGTAACAGGGGGGTCTGCCCCCCACCCGACTTAGGCCAGACCCCCCCGGATGCCCCCCCCCAGACGATTTCGCGTGCCCCCCCCCCTCCGATTTTCTGGCAAGTAAATTTTTGAGCAAATTTTTGGAATTTATTTTTACAATTTCAGACACAAAAATTGCCAAAATCGCCAGCAAAACAGCACCTTTTAGCTGTATTTCAGCCCAAATTAGCGATTTTTGGCGATTTTTAGCACAAAAATTGCCATTTTCTCGATTTTTGAGCGTTTTTTAATGCCCTACCCCCTCCCAAAAATTTGGCTCAGACCCCCCGGCCGGCGCCGGCCCCCCAACCCCCCTCCCCCATCGGCGGATGACCTGTTACATGTATGAGTGCACCATATATGGTACCCTTACTCATGGCCATGGATGCCGGTACCAATGTGAAGGTAGGTAAATTATGGCTAAATCAGCTAAAAACAGCTTATTTGACCTATTTAAACGAAAATTAGCCTGAAAATGTCGCGTTTAGCCAAAAATTTATCATTTTTGCTTGTTTCTCAAGCTCTTATAAAACGTGCTAAGCCGCATTTTCGGAAGCAGGCAGTACTTTGGAAATTGGATTTAGCAAACACGCAATGGTACAGCACGAAAGCAATTCCAGATTTGAGCAGGTGCTTTTCGTGCCATATCCAATGATCAATCTACATTGTACGTCATAACTCCGAATTGCACCAACCATGACAGTGGTCCAACAAGTCTTTATAATAATTCACCGGCTTTTTGCAGTGTTTATGCTAATTTCGCTACCCTTCTATGTGCTTCTTCTGGTGGCACTGTTTATGTACACGCGTAGTCTGAGCAGCTTTTTCGTTATTTTCATTTCGTCCGGATTTTCTGACCTTTGCTGGGCAGTGGACAAACTTCTGCTACTCTATCTGCCTCAGTACTTATTCACCGATTTCTTTCTAGGGAGTAAGGTGAGCTGTATGCAGATTTATTGCACAATCTCGGTTAGTGTCATAGGTACTGGCTGGTCTGGGCCAAGCAGGCGAATGGTATTTGTATGCTGTGCAGGTAATGGGGGTGCTAATGCTGAGCTTAAACCGGTTTGTGGCAGTAGTATGGCCAACCAGATATGACATTGTGAGTATTTAAAGTCCCTACTGGTTTTTCGAAAATTTACATAGCGTGCCTAGATCTGGAGCAATCGTGCAGTGGCCCAAGCAGTAGCAGTTCAATGGCTTTTTCCCTTGCCAGTTTTGATTCCCATGTTTTTCCCATCGCTCTATAGTCACTACGACAATACCACCATGCTACCTGTGTTTGACAAAGAAGAGGAAGGATAAACTTGTAAGGGACCGTTCATAAACGACGTCGTTCCAAAATCCCGATTTTTCGGACCCCCCCTCCCCCCAAAATCGCTTTGCGTCGTTTCTTGGGAACCACCCCCCCTATGGCGACGTCGTTTTCGGATTACCCCCCCCCCCCGATAAAAGGGCAGTACATACAGTACTGTCACGTTTTTTGTTACCATACTGCGCAATCAATAGAATAAATCCCTACAACCACTCTGGAAAGCTTTTCTGTATGGAGAAACGTTTGACAGAATGTGCATAAATCGAAAATAATGTAATTGAAGTACCCTAAAAATCCGAAAAAAGCGACGTCGTTTTTTGCTAACCCCCTCCCCCTCCTGGTGCGTCGTCTATCGTCGCATTTCAGCCGACCCCCCCTCCCCCCCTCTGGAACGACGTCGTTTATGAACGGCCCCTAAGTTGTTTTAGCAATCTATTCTTGTATAGGCAAGCAACTTATACTTTTGGAGCAGCGTGATAATGGAACAGCTGTTCTTGGGCCCTTTTATGCTGATTTTGTACCTGATTATGGTGACCAAAGTGAACCACTATAGAAGGACGGTTGCACCCAGCTTGTCATCGAACAGTCAGCCAAAACAAACCGATGTAAAATTGGCTGTTATGGGTTCGCTGATTACTTTTGTTTATCTACTCTATCTCTGTGTGTATGCCCATGCCTTTTTGACTGAGTGGCAGTTAACCAGTGTAATGTGTTTTCTTATTTTGAATGACCTATTTACCTGCCTGAATCCTTTTTTGTTGTTAGCATTTAGCAGTTTAGCTAGACGGGCTTTTCTATCAGCTTTGATGTGTGGAAAGGTTAAGTTTGATCAAAGAAGATCGACCATAAGAAATGGATAATATCTGATAAGTGATTGTTTATTGCTCTGTTTTTTTCTATACTACTAAGTGAATCTTATTATGTCTGTACAATCTTTGTTTAAATTTAAAACCCCACCATTCGCTTCTAGAACTATTTTAAAACAGCTGTTTGCCAAGACTCGATAGACTTACTGTATAGTTTTACTGGCGCAGCTGCTGCCACAAGTACGCCACCCCTTAACTAATAGTGCACAAAATGTTGCCCCCACTATTATGTTCACTATTGATTCAGTATTTGCCGGCAATAGAATCCTTTTCCCAGCAACTGGTCTGCAAAAATGGTGGAGAACAGGTGCAAGTGCATGGAATTTTATTCTGGAGCTAGTTGTGAGCAAATCGTGAGCTGTGTTTATGGAGAACTAGAGGATCATAGATGTCTATGTCAGTCCGAATGGGAAGGAGAGATATGCGACACTGTTAAGTGTGTCAACGGTGTCAGATATGGCAAGAGTACATGTAGTTGCTGCAGTGGCTACTCAGGCTTCACATGCAATTCCCCTATCAATGGAAATTCTTACCCCACTCTTGCTCAGCAATCAGGCTCAATCTTTTCTTCTCTTGGTGGAAAAGTGTTATTAGGCATTGGACTGTTTATGCTTGTTATGATAGTGGCCATTCTTATACATCGTAAGCTAAAGGAAATCTCGAGATAACCTACCTTAACGCTTGAGGTAGACGAATTCAATCGGCCAATTAGAAACGATGAAGCCCGCGCATCAGACTCTGAAGGCGCTCTGAAACCTGCTAGAAGCGGTGGTGAAGAAAATCCACCACCAACTTATAATGCAGCTATTTTAAAAGGCGTCAATACTTGATTAATTGTTTTTGTTTATTTTTGTACGTTCATTCATTCGTTCGTTTTTTATAATTCCATCTTTTATAAAATTCATGAAGGTTGTTTAAGGGCGGAACAAGAAATTTCTAATCTATACTTTTTATGTGATGAATCAATAGGTCTTTAATAGAAAAAACTGCGGTTGTTATGCTCTCTGATACCGCTTGCGGTATTTATGGCCAAAAACGTGATTTTGGACATTTGATACTCTGGGAATAGCGCACTTGAACCGATTGGGCTCATATTTTCATTTTCAGAATACGTTATGCTTATACCAATTTATATGTACAAAGTTTGCAACTGATCGATCGAACCCACATCAATAGCGTCAATTTCTATATTTATTTGCATGTTTAGTTGCATGATTAACATAATCTATGCTGAAAATTCATATCGATTCATCGCATAAAAAGGTCAGAAAAATTCATATTTTATAAAAACGGCTCATAAATTTTCTGTTGTTTTGCTTTAGTTGTTTGTTTGCTAGTGTGAAATTGTAAACTGTGTATAGAAAGAAGAACAGTGTATATGCAAAAATGCCAAATTAGTGCCAAATCGGGGACAATCAGTAAACGTCATCAAATGAGCAAGAACAATCTGTTGTAGAAAGAAAAAACAAATAAAAACACAAGATATACAGGGTGATTCTCACAAAGCAACAGCTTGTTCATACGTTGGTGGAGCATCTTCCTTTGGTTCTTTGTACTCATAAGATGTTCTCAAAGGAGGTTCAGATCGACTTGTCGGGCTGACAAACCGTGGTTGAGGAGGAGGCTCAGATCTTGCCTGTGAGTTTGCCGCCCTCGGGCGTCTATTATTACTTGGATGACTATTCTGTTGAAGAAGAACAGTTCTATTTCGTTCGCTGCGCTCATTACCCTTGCTGCCCTTGCGCAACAAGCATAGACCGACGCAAAGGATCAGGGTGACAAAGCCGATCAGAAAATTTCCACCCAATGTATCGAAAAAGGGCCGACTCTTGTAAGTTCTCGGTGGGGAGTACGAGCCAGAGCCGTAGTTGACTGGCTTGGTGGGCTTTTTTCGGTCACAGAATTCTCCCTCGTAATTCGGGAAACAAAAGCAACTGTTGCCGCTCAATCGAATTCCACGTTGACAGAAGATTCGGTCACAAATTCTGCCCACCCAGCCTTTCTGGCAGTGACAGCGGTTTTGATCGGTTAAGTTGCCGCGCACACAACCGATCACCTCTTCGCAAGTGGAACCAGCGTAGAAATCAGTGCAGTTGCAGTTATTGTCACTGGTTACTTTGCCGTGCACTGAAAATGCTCTATGTTGCAGTGATTTAGAAGCTTTTTCTGCACTTGTATGTAAATTTGCGCTGCACTTGTATATAAATAAGAATGCATTTTAACCACAGGAGCATACGTACGTATGTACATGTACAGTGTTGGCCAGGCCATAAAAAAGATCACCTCTGGCCTTTCGAGTTTTCCGAACAATTTCAAATGGCGGTCATTCCGTCAATTTTCAACCGAATGAAAAGATTTTCGGCACGATTATTATTATTTGAGCACAGTTTGTTTTGACCAAGTCATATAGCTTTCGATAGAGCCCTATCCGAAATGAAATAACCTAAAATTTCAGATGTCAAATTTGAACATAAATGAATCTCATGAACCCTTCATCTGATCTATCCCAAATTTTGCAGGTTAAGCTATCTAGCAGTCAAAGTAACACTAGGTAAAGCCGTGAAAAAGTAGCTTATACTAGGAAAACCCAAAACGCTCTATCATACATGTAACAGGTCATCCGCCGATGGGGGAGGGGGGGTTGGGGGGGTCTGGCCCCGGCCGGGGGGGGGTCTGAGCCAAAAGGTTGGGGGAGGGGGGTGGGCACTAAAAAAACGCTCAAAAATCGAAAAAAATCGCAATTTTTCGGCTAAAAATTGCCAAAAATCGCTAATTTGGGCTGAAATACAGCTAAAAAGTGCTGTTTTGCAGGCGAGTTTGGCAATTTTTGTGTGTGAAATTGTAAAAAATTGCAAAAATTTGCTCGAAAATTTACTTGCCAGAAAAATCGGAGGGGGGGGGGGTCGGTGAAATCGTCTCGGGGGGGGGGGGGGGGCCCCCCCCCCGGGGGGGGGGTGTGGCCTATTTCGGGTGGGGGGCAGACCCCCCAGACCCCCCTGTTACATGTATGCGCTCTATAATGGTCAAACTCTTTTTATATTCAATAGAACAATTATAATTCACGAAACTTGTCACATTTCAAGAAAATGGGTCCATTTTAGTGATCAAATAAGCCAGAAATTCATTTTTTGGGCCACTGTAATTTTGGGAAAGCAAGAAATATGAACCTTTTCTGACTGAAAAAGCCAAGTAAAACTGAAAATATCGGTGTCAAAATAGGTAAGCTTGTTTACAAGTATCTACAGGGTGTGCCAAAAAAACAACCCAGCAGAGTTTTTGCTGTAGCAGCCGCAAATCTCAACCGATTTGAATGAATCCTTTTTTAACTGAAAGATAAATAAATTCTTGAAAGATTGATGCACCGCTTATTAAGATAGCCTGCTTAGTTCCTGAGATATTTGTCCTCAAAGTCAAAACAGAGATTTTGACAATGAACAAGAGTGATAAAGAACAAACCAGCAGAATTTTTACTTTTGCAACCATGAATCTGAACCGATTTGAATGAACCCTTTTTTGAATGAAAGAGTGATAAATTCTTCAAAGATTGGTGCAATTTTTATTGAGATTAACATTTTAGTTCTTGAGATATTTGCCTTCTAAGTTGAAACAGATTCCGTTGCATTTCATAATAAAGCAGATACAGTACCGGCAGGAAATAAGTAGCGGTTCCTCGCGAGTAACGGCGGCCGCGAGGACTCCTCGCGCGCTCGCGAGGAGTCCTGTTTTGCGAGCGCTCGCATTAAAATTACTCGCGGCCGGCCGCGAGGAATTTCGGCCACTCGCCAGTCAACGCTCGCACTAATTCCTCGCACTCACCCTGGCAGTGCGAGTAAAATGTTAAAAATTACTCGCGCGCGGCTGGGAGGACTGGCCACCGCGAGGAGTCCTCGCGCCCTCGCAAAAACGCGAGGAATTGCTACTTATTTCCTGCCGGTACTGTACCTACTGCTGGGGCTAATGATACTTTAGTGTGTTGAAGTAAATCGAGTTTCTGTGTCACCTGTAAAGCCTTCAAGAGCCCTTAGAAGTAGCAGGAATCCGTTTTATTATGAAGTGCAGTGGAATAATAGAAAATCGCTCTTGTTCACTGCCAAAATCACTGTTTTGATTTTGAGAACCAATATCTCAGGAACTAAGCAGAGTACATTAATGAAAGTTTCAGCAATCTTTTAAGAATTTATTTATCTTTCATTTAAAAAAGGATTTACTCAAATCGGTTGATATTTGCGGTTGCTACAGCGAAAAATCTGCTGGGTTGTTTTTTTTGGCACACCCTGTAGTTCTTTGGAATTCAAACTAGGTAAAGTAGAACTAGGTAAAATAGAGTGGAAAGAAACTAAACTGAAACTGAAACTGAAACTGAAACTTTATCCTCAAGCGATATGGCATTGCTGCCAGACACATGAAAACATGACGCAAGAGGTATAAAACAGTTGATATATCACAGCAAACAGCATTAAAACTTTTAAAACAGATTCATGTCATAAAATTGCTTCAACGAGTTCTTAAAAGCAGACAGACTGATCGGCGCCTCAACAGAAATCTTCAGGTTTTCAAGTGCTTCGTTCAAGAGGACGGGCGCGCGGTAGGCAAATGCTCGCTTCGCGGCATCTACGCTGACCATTGGTACAGAGAATTTCGGGATGGAATCGTCATTTAGACGCGCAGATCTACGACAGCTGTTGACTTTGAGGTCAACAAGCGTACTCTTTCCAGAAAAAGTTTGTATGCAGTTGTCTGCGTTCGGTATTTCAGTGCCGTTGCTGGATCATAGAAACGGTACTTCTTCCGCGAATCGGTGGCAGCATGATACTTTCTCAGACCATCTAGCATTTTAGCAGCAAAGTTTACTACCGGAACGTAGGTCTGCTTCAGGTACGATGGTGGCGTAGCTTGTATAACGGAAGCTGAATAGTACAGCTTGGGCAAAACAATCGACTTGATGGTTTGCACAAGGACATCTTTTGGTACACAAGCTTTCACTCTGTTGATTGCAAACAGATCTCGCTTGGCTCTACCTGCAACAGTCTTCAGATGTGACAGAAAATTCAGATTTTCATCGAAAATGATGCCCAGGTTCTTAGCTTCAATGCTGACTTCAAGATCTACACCAGAGAGCATGAGGTGCGGTGGCTGTTGCAGCAGCCGGCGGTTTTGCGATGTGCCAATGGTGATCACGTGTGTCTTTGCAGGATTTACTTTCAGATGATTTCTTACACACCAGTTGGCAACTCGACTCAGGTCTTCTTGCAGACTGTTGTATGCCTCTGCTGCTTCTGATGGCCGATGCTGGATTCTTAGCTGGATATCGTCTGCAAATAAGGTGCATTCCGCTTTCCTTATCTCAGCTGGCAAGTCATTTACATAGACAAGGAACAGCAGTGAGCTCAGCGTAGACCCTTGGGGAACTCCAGTTGTTACTAGAAGGGGCATTGATGTCTGCGTGCCTACACGTACAGACTGCATCCTGTTTGACAGGAACGATTCAAACCAGTGCAATTCTGATTCTCTGATTCCATACCGCTGTAGTTTCGCCAGGAGAATTTTGTGGTCTACACAATCAAACGCCTTTGTCATGTCAAGCAGTGTCATGGTGGTGAGTTTTTTCTGACCAATCGCCAGTTGGATGGAATTGCTAATCTGGAGCGTTGCCTGTTCAGTTGATCGTCCTCTCAGGAAACCAAACTGACAGTTTGAGATTTTATCCTCCAGGTGATCATAAAGTTGACGGTAGACCAGCTTTTCAAAGGTTTTGCCAAAGACTGGGAGAAGCGAGATGGGACGGTAGTTGCTAGGTTCGTCAATAGGGCCAGACTTAAAAACAGGAGTGACAACCGCTTCCTTCCAGACTTGAGGAAAGATGGCAGCTGACAAGCTCTGATTGTAGATCTTGAGGAGTGGTTCAGCAACTACTGTGAAGGCCAACTGCGCAACGAAGCTATTCACTCCATCTAGTCCAGGTGCTTTGAACTTAGGCAATTTTCGTATGGCGTTTGAAACTTCACTGGTGGTGATTGGTCGAAATTTGAACAGACTTCCACTCAGTGGTACTGAGCTAGCTACATCCTCCGGTGTTTGCGGGTGTTCTTCTTGCGCTGATTTCAAGCCAATCTCAGCAAAAAATTTGTTGAATGAAGTAGCTCGCTTCAGGTCTTCCGTTTTTCCCATTGACTGACCCTCTGACCTTTCAGTTGGTAGCAATACTCTGACCGTTTGCCACAGTTTCTTACTACTTCCTTTTGCTTGTTTCAACTCCTGCTGGAAGTAGTCTTGTTTTGCCTCTCTGATTAACGATTTTGTGAAGTTTCTGATGTTCTTGTAATCAGCCCAGTCTTCTTGATCTCGGGACTTTAGGGTCTGTTTGAACATACTGTCTCTGAGAGCTATCCATGCTCTTATTTCGCCATTGATCCAAGGGTATGAACCGTACTTCACTCGAACCATTTTTACAGGAGCATGAGCATCCAGCACAGCTTGCAGGATCGCTGTGAAAGATGAAGCAGCTCGTTCAGGATCTGACTTGCCCAGAGCTTCATAAACAGGCATCCAATCAGAGCTAGCAAGGTCATGACGAAATTGATCTTCGTTGATTTTCCTGTAGCTTCGAATCAGCTTATAGGTGTACTCTGGATATCGATGGTTGACATCGAACACTGCAAAGATTAGACAGTGATCACTGATGCCTGCTGCACAGGAGAGCACTGCGGATGCCTCAAGGTGGTTGGGTAACAGAACCCAGTCAATGAGCGTTTTACTGACCCGATTCTGCAACTGTCCATCTTCAGTTGTAGTTTGTGTGGCTTGAATTCGCGTGAACTGGGTGACTGCTTGTCTCAATGAGTTCTGAGTCAGTGTAGCCGAGACAGGGAAGGTCATAGGTTGGCTAAGGTCTTCATTGAAATCGCCTAGGAAGGCAAATTTGCAGCCCAAAGCTGAGATCTTTTCCACTGTGGTATTGATAGCTTCAAGAGCTTGCTGTAGAGGGGCTTCGGGTGGCCGATAACAGCTCAAGAGCAACAGTGGCTGCCGTTTTTGAGGGTATATTCGAACGCATAGCTGTTCATAGGCTTTGCCGTATGCATTGATGGTGTTTTCTGTATCGATTTCAGGCCGCAAGTGAGTTCGGACATATGCAGCAGTACCTCCCCCACCATTGGTGTGTTTCCGGGGAGTTGACAAGAGTGTAAGTAAATCCTGGAATTTTCAAGTGTTGGGTCGAAACGTCGGTCGCTAGCCACGTTTCTTGCAAGAGAAGCACATCAAACTCTGAGTTGCGGAGCAAAGTTTCACTTACGTCAGTCTGGTGCTGGGTCGTTTGTAAAGAGTGAATATTGATCGACCCTACTTTGACCTTACGTCTATGCTCTTTACTGCAGTTGCACAGGTCTTTTACACTAACCGGGTAATCGATAGCGCCCATGGCAGCCGCATAGCACAGCGATAATGCGCGGCTCTTTCTTTGCACTTGACAAAACCACTTGAATACTTTTAATCTCGCAATCGCACTAGTAAAGTAATACTAAGTACTTTTACAAAAATTAACTAGGTAATACTAGGGTGTACCTACTCGTAGTTTCCTGGTTAAAAAGTGCAACACACTGGGTGAAACCCCCTAGACATGTACAATACGTACCTATGAGTGGTAGCAATAAATCATAAACTTCAAATTACCGCAATGTCTCGTGTTACAAAACGATCCTTTCCACTCTTTAGGACACTTGCACATTTGCACCGGCGATTTTGTATCGTCGAAATTCTCGTCGAACGTACCTCCATTCCGACAAACCGAATTACCGTTTGATTGCAGCGCTTTCAAGATGTTCAAATCAGCGGCAATAATTTGAGCAATCAGTCGACTAGTAGCTAGCACACAGCCAAACAGAACAATGGAAGCCATTTCTTTCGCTGATTAGAGCACAAATACACCAGCGCGCTCCAAATGCACAGAGAGGCTGAGTGAGAGTGAGTCAGCGAACGTAAAATCGATTGGGCTCGACGGGCTGTTTATATGATGATGTCATTCTGATGTCACTGGACGGTGGGTAGAGATGTGCACGGGCCGGGCATGCCCGTCAACGATTGTGGACGGGCCGGGCCGGGCCGGGCCCGATTTTGATGCCCGTCGGGCATATATAAAGAACAGCAGAATACAAAAAATAACACCTTGATTAGCTTAGCATTGCCCCAAGTGAATTCAAAATACGCGCCGTTTGCAGAATTATTTTAACAGTATTTTCAGCCTTGGTGCCGTTCGTACACAAGCCTTTACCCCACCTGCCGACCAACTTAATTTTAAGCCTCAATTTGGAGCTCAGGCTTAGATTCAAGTGCACACTTTGATTCATAGGGTTGAGCTTCTGAGTCTGACTTTAAAAAGGGTGTCAACCACTGCCCTGGATATGTAATGTACATTGTGTATCATTATCAATGACAAAAAACCCAATATCCAATTCCTGGAAAACAAACCAATACCAGTTTCCAGCCTAATTAAAAGAAAGCATAAATTTGAAATTCGCTGTTTTAAAATGCCAATTTCCAAAGCTTAACATGAAATTTAGCTTTTAATCTGAAAATTCATGCCAAATTTTTAAAAATTTAGTAAGACGAAGCAAAATTAACGGGCCGGACAGGGCCGGGCCGGATTTTAGGCGGGCCGGGCCGGGCCGGGCACCATTTTCAGGCCCCCCGGGCCGGGCCGGGCCCGATTTTGATGCCCGCCGGGCATGGCGGGCCGGGCATGCCTCACCTGATCAGCCCGCCGGGCCGGGCCGGGCCGGAAAAAAGGTGCCCGTGCACATCTCTAACGGTGGGTGCCTACTTGTTGTAAACAAGTGAATAGAGTCGTGCTAATTAGGCGTATTTTATGCCTATTCTATTTTACAACCTTACGATCAGGTCTGGAGCACAATTGAAAGAGGTTCTGAGCCTAAATTCTTGGTGAGAGCTGTTCGTAGAGTTCGAAAAATCTCATAAATTCGTCGTTTTCGACTGAAAATTGCTAACTGGACGCAAATGCAGCGGACAGATTGCCCAACCGCCCTTCTCAGGGCTACCAGATGGGTTTTGGGTTTCATTTTTAGGACTGAGTCTATTATCCGGACGTTTTTCGCAATTCCTCTGGGCCCCCGTTTTTATTCCCAATTTGTTGGTGTTGGTAGAACTAATTTGTAGTACTACAAACAAATTACAAACTACAAACAAACTACATATTTTCAGGGATTATGACGTCATCATGACTACAAATTAACTAATACTACATATTATTTTGGCTGACCATACAATTGACTACAAACAACTATTTCAGAATTTACTATTTTGTAGTCATGGAAATTTTCCGATTTGTTAATGCATTTTATATAAATTGAGCCGCCAATCGATATTTTGAGCTGTCTTGAGCTTACGATAAGCTCATCAAATGATAACTATTCCAAGAAACAAGCAATTTTTATTCAATGTGTTAGAAAGATCGCATTTCCAGGTTTCCCGCATTTTTGCCTAATAAATTATCAGAGAAAGATGATCAGCACATTCGTTCGTGCTTTTTCTTGCATTAGTTTTCATTAAATTTGACTTTTGCCAAAATATTTGGAAGACATGCTCAGAATCATAATAAGTGGTCTCCCGATCGATTGAGAACTTCGATCCTTACGTCTATACAGCAGAACGGTTGACGCAAGATCACATGAGAACAGACGCAAATTATGTCGCAAATTATGCAGAAAAACAACTTTTATCCAGCAACCGAAAATTAACTAGTTTTAAAATGGTCAGATTTAATCGGGCTCTCCTGCCAGAACTTCTTCATAGGAAGGAGGCTCTTCGTCGCTTTCGCCCTCTTCATCCTCATCTTCTCGTAACATATGCAAAGTTCCATTCAACTGAGGAGCCTGCAAGATGGCAGAAAACTTAAAAAGATCAGTTTTCGCCCTTTCATTATTTAATAGTGAAAGGAATACTAAAACAGTGGCTCCACACAAACTTCTCTAAATTCCGATGCTACCTTAGCTTCTTGATCGCTGCCACAAGCGAAGAACCAGTTGTGGACAGAGACAGGTCTGGTCCGGTCCTCGTGGTTCCATTTCCCTGAGAGGTCAGCCGAAGCCACAGGCACCCAGCCGAAGTTGCAGACAGTTTGCAAAAGACACATCATCATGGTCTGAGCAGCCAGCACGAACTGTTTCTGTCGGCCGTTCCACGGCTGACCCCTCAGCACCAGCACGTAAATTGAATAGTCTGACCACTCTTCTGAAAACTTACAACTTATCATATAACTTGGATGGATGGATGGATTGTCCAGGCGGGGCCGTCCTAACCCCTGCGTTAGGCCACACTGCGGCCCCATCACGCACACCCATATCATCCTGCCCTCCCTTCGCTGCCTTTGCTACTAGCCGGCACACATGCTTCGTGTCAGTCTGGTCGGGTCTCAGTGGTAGCTGTCCCCATTCCCGTATGTCCCAACACATATGTGGTTGCTATTATAGCCTTTATGGTGCAACGGCAGATCCAGTCGGATCCCATTTTACCTACTCGCTGTCACCAGCTTTCGGTAGCCTGGGTGGAGCTTTGTGCCGACGACCAATTCTTTGCGGCAAGAAACTTGCCGCGCCGAGAGGATGAACGAACGACGTCGCGCACAGCAGACATGGCTAGCATTTCGGCTGATGGGGGTACAATTTTCAATTCCTGATGGGGGCTGATGGGGGGTAGGAACGCCTGATGGTGGGCTGAGGGGGTGGTAAGCAAAGAAGTCCGATTTTTGGCGAAAATCAGGGTTTTTGGCTTATTTTTCATTAAAATAAGTTAAAATTAGCTATTCTGAGCTCATTTACGCCTATTCCAAGCATATTTTTATTATAATTTTCTATACAAAATTCTTCCCAAAAATTCCTGATGGGGGGTAGCGGCCGGCTGATGGGGGGTAGATCAGAGCCTGATGGGGGGGGCCAACCCCCCCCCTCAGCCCCCCCCTTTGCCCATGTCTGGCGCACAGTGGCTTTGCGGCCTAATCCGCTACACCAACTGTGCCGGCTATCATATAACTTAATGAACGAATAGCTGAACAAACGAATGAATGAA
This sequence comes from Sabatieria punctata, assembly GCA_030248155.1. NCBI lineage: Eukaryota > Metazoa > Nematoda > Chromadorea > Araeolaimida > Comesomatidae > Sabatieria > Sabatieria punctata. Next base: position 39,116 of record JASANB010000470.1, on the reverse strand, counting down.
CAAAATGAATGAATGAACGAAAGAACAAAAGAATAAACCAATGAACGAACAAAGGAATCAACAAACAAACAAACACACAAACAAATGAATAAACAAGCAAACAAGTGAACAAAGGAATCAAAGAAAGAACAAATGAATATATGAATGAATGAACAAACAAATTAATGAATGGACAAATGCATGGATTGAAGGAATGAACAAACGAATGACTGAACGAATGAACGCATGAACAAACAAACAAACAAACAAACAAACAAACAAACAAACAAACAAACAAACAAACAAACAAACAAACAAACAAACAAACAAACAAACAAACAAACAAACAAATGAACGAACAAACAAACAAACAAACAAACAAACAAATGAACGAACGAACAAACAAACAAACAAACAAACAAACAAACAAACAAACAAACAAACAAACAAATGAACGAACAAACAAACAAACAAACAAACAAACAAACAAACAAACAAACAAACAAACAAACAAACAAATGAACGAACAAACAAACAAACAAATGAACGAACAAACAAACAAACAAATGAACGAACGAACAAACAAACAAACAAACAAACAAACAAACAAACAAACAAACAAACAAACAAACAAACAAATGAACGAACAAACAAACAAACAAACAAACAAACAAACAAACAAACAAACAAACAAACAAACAAACAAACAAACAAACAAACAAACAAACAAACAAACAAATGAACGAACAAACAAACAAACAAATGAACGAACAAACAAACAAACAAACAAACAAACAAACAAACAAACAAACAAACAAACAAACAAACAAATGAACGAACAAACAAACAAACAAACAAATGAACGAACGAACGAACGAACGAACGAACGAACGAACGAACGAACGAACGAACGAACGAACGAACGAACGAACGAACGAACGAACGAACGAACGAACGAACGAACGAACGAACGAACGAACGAACGAACGAACGAACGAACGAACGAACGAACAAGGAACTAGAAAGAAGAAAAAATACATGCTGCTTTCCCTCACCGTGCACTCCTTCCAGCTGTATTTCAAACGGATAATAGGTGTGAACTGCCTCCACAATTTGTCGCAATAAATTGGTAGGAGCATTGATCAGTTTCAGTTTGTCTTTGGCACTCGGCATCATGCACAAATGTCTGCAAGGCCTAGGCGTCGTTCTTTCGAAGATAAAAAGGTTGGTGTCCTGCATTCGATTCGTCGCTTTCAGGCAGCCAGCCACCTTCCAACCGATTAAGGAAAGATTGTCCAGAATTTTCACAAAAATTCGTTTTGCCAATGCCGACTCCAGCTTGTCCCGGTTCCATGGCTTGCCAGCCAGCTTGAATTCGACCAAATTTGACTAGAATACCACTAGTATTGTCCTTGTCTATAGCTTGGCTATAGACATAAAAAATTCACACATTCTGAACTGCAATTTACGGTCTATTTTGCCAGGTGAATTGCTATTTACTGTCTAAAAGTGTTTTTTAAAAGAGCAGTGAGTTTTACAACAAACGATTAGCCTAGAAAATATTTCGACTATTAATTTTCCATTCTGGACAGTAAAATTATAATTTGCGATCTAATCTTGAAAACGCTTGCAAGAAAACGTAATTTTTGTAGTACCGAAAACAAGCGGCCAAACATTTGGACCGTAAAGTCGCCTTTTTCTGGCTGTGCTGTGACATTGTATTTATAGTCCAAGACTAAAAACGCTACTTTTGAAAACAAAACATGCTTTATGGTTTTTCTGCTTGAAAAATGCTTTAATTAGCTTTGACCGTAAACTGAAATTTACGGTCCGAAGCTACCAGCGCTTAGCACGAATTTGTAGGCACGAAATCTAAGGAGAAAGTACTTGGTTTCTGTCGCAATAACTAATTCCTTGCGGCCAGCTGTCGAGAGCCCTGCGCACCGCTCTGACAGGTCCGTTGGGAGCGCCAAAAAGTCTCAGACAGTCGTCATCGTTTGGAGACAGCAGGAATAAATCACTCTCGTCGCAGGCCACGTCCTAAATGTCCACATTATCGATTCGGACTTGCGTCACTGCCTGCCTTTTGAAAGAATACGCAGTCGACAGTTCCGTTCAGATTGCCCGTGCCATAAATGCTGAATCCAGTTCTTCTTAGCCTTCGAATTATGCTCAGAATTAGCCGTCTGGCGTATAAACTCTGTAAATAGCTCAGTCAAGAGTTTACGCACATTGCTACATATATATTGTCAGAGATTGGGCGGGGCAGGGGCTCCAGAATTTCAGAAAGCTCCAAACTGCTTGGAAATGCATTTTAGCACGTTTTATTAAAAGGTTTGGCCCAATCCAAAGAAAGAGAATAAGCATTATCTTAAATTGGCTAGCTTCTAAACAGGGATGTGAGGTGGGAAAAAAACACCGGAAAAAAACTGTTTTTTTCCGGAAAAAAACCGGTTTTTTTCCTAAGGGTCGGAAAAAAACATAAATCGCGGAAAAAAACTCAAGCTAAAAATAGCTAATTTACGTCATTTTTCGTTAAAAAAATGGACTTTTGCTATGTATAATAGGCCATACTGACTCAAAACTGTTAGAAAAACAACAAAAAAGACCAAATTTGGCATGAAAAAACAAAAATGCAAACTGCTGTAAGAAAATTTGCATATAGCGTTATTTATGGAACCTGTCAGGCACTGTTTCATGCCTGTTTCGTGATTTATATCAATGTAACACGTGTATTTCTGGTCTAACAAGACTGAGGAAGGCGCTAGAAAGCGTTAGGAATCATAAAACCAGCCTAGGATACTCAGAACTTGGGCTGGAGTTTTTTTCCGCGATTTAGGAAAAAAACCGGAAAAAAACCGGAAAATAACTGGAAAAAAACAGGCCGAGGTTTTTTTCGGAAAAATATACAACCCTGCTTCTAAACCTAAAGATAGCGAATGAAACCGAAAACTTTTCTTATCTTAACCAAATAACCTAAAGTTTGGAGAATGTCTGCTAAAATGTTGGAAATTTTGCCCGTTAAAATTTCACGAATCAAGATTGTGTCAGTCATGAGGAAGTGAAACATTTCCTGTATATCGGTTTTTCAATGGGCAGTTCAGGAAAAAAGTTGAAAGCCAGCATCATTCTCTAATGTATGAAACTTTCATACATTAAATTCCCGGCATTTTAGCAGATTTCCCCCAAATTTCAAGTATTTTAATGGATATTTGCTGAAATTATACCAAAAACAAAACTTCCAATTTTACATTATTTATAGATTTTGAAATTAGCAATTTCACACATGCTTCAATTTCTTAGGATTTAGTCAGGCAGGGTGTCCCATGCTATAACAAAGAAAATTTCCTGAATTTTTGTACTTGTCTTCCAATTTATAGCTTATTTGAGCGAAATTTGCGGAAATACCAACAAAATGAAATGTATATTTTTTGGTATACCCTTTATGATCATAAGCCACAAAACTTGCATTATTAGTGGACATAAACCCAAGAAAAAACCACATAAAGGACTTCAAAAGCACCAATTTCTCGTATATCAGCTTATGCATTCCTACAGTTTTTTTTACCATTTCTTTGCTGTGCTGGTAATCCCACGGTGTACCGTACAGCTCGAACTGACACTCGCCGGCCGGACTTGACTCATCGATCAGCTGTTTGGAGAGCAATTCTCTGACTATTGCGCGCACGGCCGGTGGTGCACCGATTAGTTGTAGTCGATTTGAGCGGTGCGTGCTGACACAGAAAACAGGCAAATTCTGAAAAAAACTGAAAAATAGTGAAAAAGCTGGAACTGAATGCAAATTTTCAAAAAATGTGTAAAACGGTGCAAATCTGTTTTAAAAAGTGCAAAATATATGCAATTTTAAAAAAAAGATGAAAGATTGTGCAAAACTGTACGAAAAATTTGAAAGAAAAATCAGTTTTTTCAACTAACCTGTGTTGTAGATTGAGTAGGAAAGGTTTTCTTTTCGAAAAACCACGACGAACTGAAGTGAATTTTGGTCAGATTCGAGCTGAGAATCAAATGCCAGCCGATGAATCTCAGCTCATTGATTATAACACAAAAAAGTCTTCGCAAAACGGCGCAATCTTCGTTATTTTTCGATTCGAAACTAAAAGGCTCGCCCAACAAACGAATTGTCACTCCATTGGCGCCCAACTTTTCTTCTTCTTCAAAGTAGACCTGACCTAAAAGACGGAAACCGGTCTTGAAATTCATTCTTAGAACAGGTTTATACTTTATGCAAGTGTTTGCGTCTGAGATAAACAACGGTTTGCTTAAGCCTAAGCTAGAGTGCGAACTGGTCTTCATCGCGAGAAATTTAATTTGTTGTTAAATTGCTATTTACTTGTTGATTTTGGCCAAAACAGTTAAATTTTGTCATTTAATTTAAATTTGATCGCAAACACTAGCAGCACGCTGCCAATACCGAATACTAATTGGAATATAAAAAGTCTTCAAAATTCGATCCATGATTAGCTTTCGGAAACCTGTTTTGCGTGAATCAACTAAAAGTTAGCAGAATTTATGGGATTTGTAGAGCCGGTTTCCTCATACATGTACTAGGGGGTTGGGGGTTACCCCCTAGCTGAAAAGGCCAACCACCCCCCTCACCCCCCCTCCGACCCAAAAATACAAGTACTAGTAGTGGCTCCAGTACTAACAAACTGGCTCAGAAATCACTAATTTTTAGCCTAAAATTCGCTTGAAAAGCCTTTGGGAACCTAATTTGGCCTTTCCACTTCTGATATTTAAGAGAAATCGGTGTTTTTGGAAGCCCTTTTTGTCATTTTTTGCTTGTTTTTAGCTCTAAAACGGAGCTTACCAGTCTAAGTCTAAGTATAAACCAACAAGCTTGACCAAACAAAAAAGTGGCATTTCTGCTAAAACCCCGTCCACCTGAGAAATCGGACAACATAAAGTCTCCATTCCAGCTTACTGAGCTTAGCTTCAATGTGCTTGTTCCAGATGGCATCTACATTATCTCGAATAACCCTCAACAACTGATCGTCTGCATTGAGAACAGTCAATTTGTTAGCAGCGCGAACATTGAGCACACAATAAGGCAGCCGTTTGGGCAGCGGCGGCAAGACGAGACTGCCGCGAGCGCCCATAGCACTAAAAATATACGTCCGGTGACTAAGTTTAGAAGTGGCTTGGAGACTGACTCCAAGCCGGGCCAAGTTTGATTTAGACCAGTTGGGAAAGCGTCTTTTAAATCGATCTTGGTATGGAAGCAAGCCTCTCCGCCACAATGCAAATTGCCATTGATCTGAACAAAACGCATCATCTACGCTTGTTGCATTGCATTCAGCTGCTACGGGTGGACTGCGCGGTGCGCTTCGCTGTTTATTAGACAAACACCTTGGTTGTCTTCGGCTGATTGCCTTATTGGGACCAGCACATATGCCTCCCACGCAGGCACCATTTATCAATACGTACTCGCCAACTAACCATTTACACCTTATACAGTCAGGCACTTAACGCCGTTTATGGTACCGACACCATATAAGGTGCCGGTACCATATATGGTACCGGTACCGAGGGTAGTGGTACCATATATGGTACCGGCACCATATATGGTACCGTCACCATATATGGTACCGGCACCATATATGGTACCGTCACCATATATGGTACCGGCACCATATATGGTACCCCCACGTTCGGGGCCTGTGGTGGCACCATATATGGTACCGGCACCATATATGGTGACGGTACCATATATGGTACCGTCACCATATATGGTACCGGTACCATATATGGTACCACCACTCCACTTATTCGAAGAGGTACCATATTTAGTGCCGGTACCATATATGGTACCACCACGCTCGGGGACTGTGGTGGTACCATGTATGGTACCGGTACCATATATGGTGCCGGCACCTTATATGGTGCCGGGACCATATATGGTACCGGTACCATATATGGTACCCCTACCTTCGAGCACTGTGGTGGTACCATATATGGTGCCGGTACCATATAAGGTGCCGGTACCATATATGGTACCGGTACCATATATGGTACCCCTACCTTGAGGCCAATTTCGCACTTGATTTTCTGTCATTAAACTCAATTTTCTCGTAAACGCAAGCTGATAGGCAAACGTTCCACTAACCAAAATGTAGAGCAATGATAGCTCTACGAAATTCTGCAATAAAATATGCCACTATAAGGTTGCAAAAGAGTTAGAGCGCCAAAAGTGGCTGAAGAGTATTTTAAGAACCCGAATTTTTAAATGAAAGAAAGGTGAAAAAGCTAGGCATGGGCATGGGTGGTTGGTACATGCATTCGATCAGCCGAATCTGGTTTTTTCGTAAGACAATGTAAGAGGCCAACCATAAACTACAAAGTTCAGAGAAGGGTGGGGAAGTTGGTTGAGCGCCGGAAAAGATCGCAGGGTTGTGAGTTGGAATCGAAAAGAAAACGTCTCCAAAAACGTTCAGAATCGTCTGTGAATACATTTAAGAGTCAGTGTCTGATTCGATCGAGTCTTGGTATTCAGACCCAAAATTGAAAGTTTGGCGTAGAAGGCTGTAAGTTGGCAAACTAATACTACTTGATGAGTTATTCAACTGCTGCTGAGGAATTCCCAATTCGACGCTCCACGCTCGAGATATAAGCCCGCGAAAATCGGCTTGCTTAACTATGGAACGAAAATTTCCAACTTCAATTTCTTTCTTACTGACAAGGGTTGGGACTTAAAAATTGGGGCTTTTAGGTAACTTTTCGAGTAGATTAAGAATCTTTAGTCCAAAATTGTTTTCGATGAAAAAAATTTTTTTCGCCCCCCTTTGGAGCCCCTCAGCTCGACTGGAACCCCCCCTAGATGCACTTTTTTATTTTAGAATTTCGTAGCGCTATTCAAGAGCTAGATTTTGGTATAAAATATTCAAGATTTGAGAGGTAGGTTTTTGAGAAAATTCACTTTGAATGTCCAAAACCTGAAAAAATCGCCACCTTTCAGTGTGCTCGGAAATGTCGCAAACGATTCCTAGCCTTTAAATCGTAACTGAGACCTAAAAATTGGGGCTTTTAGCTAACTTTTCGAGTAGATTAAGAATTTTCAGTCCAAAATTGTTTTCTATGGAAAAAAATTTTTTCGCCCCCCTTTGGAGCCCCACAGCTCGACTGGAACCCCCTCTAGACCATTTTTTATTATAGAACTTGGTAGCGCTATTCAAGAGCTACAGTTTGGTATAAAATATTCAAGATTTGAGAGGTAGGTTTTCGAGAAAATTGACTTTGAATGAACAAAATCGCCAGACAATAGGGACAAAAAAGCAGGTTTTTGTACATTCAAAGTCAATTTTCTCGAAAACCTACCTCTCAAATCTTGAATATTTTATACCAAAGTGTAGGTCTTGAATAGCGCTACTAAATTCTAAAATAAAAAATGCATCTAGGGGGGTTCCAGTCGAGTTGGGGGGCTCCAAAGGGGGGCGAAAAATTTTTTTCCATCGAAAACAATTTTGGACTGAAAATTCTTAATCTACTCGAAAAGTTAGATAAAAGCCCCAATTTTTAGGTCTCAGTTACGATTTAAAGGCTAGGAATCGTTTGCGACATTTCCGAGCACACTGAAAGTTGGCGATTTTTCCAGGGTTTGGATATTCAAAGTGAATTTTCTCAAAAACCTACCTCTCAAATCTTGAATATTTTATACCAAAATGTAGCTCTTGAATAGCGCTACGAAATTCTAAAATAAAAAAGTGCATCTAGGGGGGGTTCCAGTCGAGCTGAGGGGCTCCAAAGGGGGGCGAAAAAAATTTTTTTCATCGAAAACAATTTTGGACTAAAGATTCTTAATCTACTCGAAAAGTTACCTAAAAGCCCCAATTTTTAAGTCCCAACCCTTGTCAGTAAGAAAGAAATTCAAGTTGGAAATTTTCGTCCCATAGTTAAGCAAGCCGATTTTCGCGGGCTTATATCTCGAGCGTGGAGCGTCGAATTGGGAATTCCTCAGCAGCAGTTGAATAACTCATCAAGTAGTATTAGTGTGCCAACTTACAGCCCTCTACGCCAAACTTTCAATTTTGGGTCTGAATAGGGCAAAGGGCCAAGACTCGATCGATTCAGACACTGACTCTTAACACCTTTCATTTTTGTTTGAGCTACAAAGGTTTACTGTACTAGACACTTCAGTCATGACTGAAGAGTCCTCAGCCCTCTGAAGATGGGCATGCTTGACTATGTACGGGACCAAAAATTCCCAAACTGAATTTATCGCTTACTAATCGAATTCAGACTTAAAACATGCCTAACTTTTGCACCTTTCTTTCGTTTAAAAATTGAGTTTAATGGCGGAAAATCAAGTGCCTCAAGGTAGGGGTACCATATATGGTACCGGCACCTTATATGGTACCACCACAGTGCTCGAAGGTAGGGGTACCATATATGGTGCCGGTACCATATATGGTACCGGTACCATGGTACCGGTACCATATAAGGTGCCGGCACCATATATGGTACCGGTACCATACATGGTACCACCACAGTCCCCGAGCGTGGTGGTACCGGCACTAAATATGGTACCTCTTCGAATAAGTGGAGTGGTGGTACCATATATGGTACCGGTACCATAATGGTACCGTCACCATATATGGTACCACTACCTACGGTACCGGTACCATATATGGTACCGGCACCTTATATGGTGTCGGTACCATAAACGGCGTTAAGTGCCTGACTGTTATATTCCTTAGCCTAACTAAAGCTAACAGTGCCTTCTGAGCATAAATAACCCCGCGCCTAAGACCAAGCCTACCGAACCTACTGTAAGCCTAAGCCTAACCTGATATACCTACTGTAATTCTAAGGCTGGCGGCACAGTTGGTGTAGTGGTTTAGGCCGCAAAGCCGCTGTGTGCGTGCCATGGCCCCTTCCTACTCGCGTTCATCCACTCGGTCGGACAAGTTCTTGTCGCAATGAGTTGGTCGTCGGCACAAAGCCCAACCAAAGCCCCGAAAGGCAGTGATGGCTAGGCTAGTACCAGGTTAACTGAAACCGACTAGAGCTGCCGTTGCACCTGAGCTAAAGCAGCAACTAGACATCTGCTGGCAGTGGGACAAACCGAAACGGGAACAGTTCCCACTGAGACGCGCCCGGTCTGACACCGAGCATGTGTGCTGGCTAGTAGTGAAAACAGCAAAAGAAGGGCAGGATGTGGCTGTGCGTGATGGGCCCATTGGTGCATAACGCTGGGACTACGGCCTCGCCCGGACAATCCGTCCACCCATCCATTCAAGCCTAAGCCTAACTTACCTGCTGAGCCTACTGTAAGCCTAAGCCTAACCCCATACATGTACTAGGGGCTTTAGGGGTTACCCCTCCCTGCTGGAAAGGTCAAACCCCCCTCACCCTCCGAGACAGGTTAAGGGACCCCTACCCAAAAATACAAGTACCGGTACAAGTATTGGCGCCAGTACTAACAAACTGCCTCAGAAATCAAATCACTAATTTTTAGCCTAAAATTCGCTTGACAAGCCTTTGGAAACCGAATTTGGCGTTTCCGCTGCTGATGTTTAAGAGAAATCAGGGGGTTTTTGGAAGCCCTTTTTGCCATTTTTGCTTGTTTTTAGCTCTAAAACGCTATTTGGCAGCTTAAAATAGCGATTTTTATCGTCCGTACTGAAAAAAAACGTGCTAAAACCGCATTTCCAGGCGTTTTGGAGCTTTTTGAAGTCTTGGAACCCCTCTGGGCGAAACTCCCTTCGACCTCCCACCCGAAACCCCCTACTCCCCTCCCCCAGATCGTCCGTAGCTGTTGCATGTATGCCTAACCTTGCTAAGTCTGCTCTAAAACTAAGCCTAATCCTGCTCACCCTGCTGTAAGCCTGCCTAGCCTAACCTGCTGAACCTACTGTAACCCTAAGTCTAACGTACTGAACCCACTGTATGCCTAACCTTAACTGTGCTGAGCGCACTGGAAGCCTAAGTCTTAACCCTATTCAACCTAACCTACTGTACGCCTAAGCCTAACCTGCTGAACCTACTGTATGTAAGCGGAGTAAGCCTAAGCCTAAGTCAGAACTTTGAGCTGCAATGTATGCCTAAGCCAAAGCCTGAATGAAACCAATTCTTGAAGTGAGCGGGTGCGGGTTTCGGTGGCTGCTGCGACATTTGCAATACTGTCGTAAATCTACGAGTTGTTGCAAACGAAGCGGCAATATTTAAATAGTAAATAGAGTGCATCTATCAGTAAAAGAGAAGACGATTATGCAGCAGTTTATCTTTTTAACCTATGTTTCAGTTCAAAATCCACACCACTTTCAACGAGAGAAAATAGACACAACAACCTAAACAGAAGACTTTGCACCTCTAAAACCAGACGACGCCAACGGGGCCCAACCTTTGCCCTTGACTGTCGAGATAGGCAGAGGCCGGCTCACAAATTTAGCCGCTTTTTCACGTGCGTCCTCTTATCAGTAAGGTAAACAGTGCCACTAAACGGCCAGTCGATAAAAAGTCTCGCTTGAAAACCGGCCGCAGGCCTGCCCGATAGTTGGAAGTTTCCTGTTTTCGCTCGGACAGTGTCACCAGACTTTCCTCAAATGGAGGAGGCGTTCGATAGCGGTCAACCCCTCTGGGGTCCGCCCTCCTCCAATCATAACTCTGATGTGGAAGACGCTCAGTCCTCTTTCGGCGACTCTGACACCGACAGTCCTAAGCCTGGTAAGCTGCTCTATCTTAGTAGTGCTAAAATAAGTGCCTTTTCACAGTTTAGGCACCCCCAGGGGATCGGGCGACTTCGATTTCGCCAACATTTTCAGTCCGCAGGTAAGCAGATGCGCAGAACTGATTCAGGCTAAAGGTTGGTTTCAGAAACCCACACAAGGCATCGGTCTGCGAGTGGTGCGTGAGCCTGAGGAACAACACAGAGCTCGCTACCTGTCGGAAGGTAGTCGCGGAGCGGTTAAAGACCGCTCGGGGAAGTCCTACTGCACTGTGCAGGTATGAAAATAGATAATCAATTGTCAGTTAACCTTCCGGCTGCAGCCTGGCTGATTGATCGACTTTTGATTTAGGCATTTGATACAGTCAGGCACTTAACGCCGTTTATGGTACCAACACCATATAAGGTGCCGGTACCATATATGGTACCGGTACCTAGGGTAGTGGTGCCATATATGGTAGCCCCACCTTCGGGGCCTGTGGTGGTTCCATAATAGATGGTACCACTACCAAATATGGTAGGAACTCTGAACCGTACCGGTACCGGCACCAATGCGAAGGTATGGGTACTATATATGGTACCACCACAGGCCTCGAACGTGGGGGTACCATATATGGTACCACTACCCTAGCTACCGGTACCATAAACGGCGTTAAGTGCCTGACTGTGATATCTGGTTTTAGTTTCAGCTCTGGTTTAGACGGTTTTTGTTTCAGTGGTATTATTATTTACATAGGTTGACCTGAGAAATCAGTAACTAAAGCAGTATGCAGGCAGTGCGCTACCGATTCGTTTTAAATAGGACCTGCTGGATTCAAATGCTCTTTCCAAGTCTTCTTTTTCAGTTCCATTTGTAGAATATGCCACCATAGATAAAGCTACTAATACGATAATGAGCTTAAATTACAAACAATAAGGCTGGCCTGTTGAAATACTGTTGCGATGGTTGGGACAGTTGTTCTGTTTCTAGCTGTATGGCTACAACAGACCAACCAGAATGGAAATCTTCGCGGCCACCGGCAGCGGAAGGGTGGAGCCAAACCCGGTATACCGAGTGATTCGCGTAACTGGTAAAGGGGGTACTGGCCTGACAACCCCTTGCAGAGAAATAGTGGCATCAGATGGTCTGACATGTCTCGAAGTCACGCTACGACCGGAGTACAATATGACTGCTGTGTAAGTTTGAATAAATTATCACCATGCATAAATTGTACTTTGACTTTTGCTTCTTATCTTCCAGACATCTGACGCAATATGGGAAATATTAAACTTTTTCAGACTGGACTGCGTTGGCATCCTGAAAATCTGCTCCCATAGTGTGAAACGACGCATGCCTAAAGGCACTAAAAATTCTTCAGTCCGAATGGCTTTTCGAGCGATCGTACCTGATGCGGCCAACCCCGGCCATAGCGTTTATGTGCATGCAAACAGCAAGCCTATAATTTGCGGTAATCTTTTACACATTCTGTTTTTGTATATTCCATATTCCTCTTACACAGTGCATTTCTCTACCACTGCAGTTTTTTTAATTTTTGATCATTTTGCAGATTTTTGCAACTTTTGTACATTTTTTAGCTTATGCACATTTTGCATATTTTTGTACATTTTTTCAACTTTTTGCAAAATTTTGCACATCCTTCCAATTTTTTCCGAGTTTACTAGTTTTTGAAGTTGTTGCTCTTCTTTACACAATGTTGATTTCAGTGCAGCAGCTTGGTTTTCCCGAAGTCTTCCGCACGTCCATCCAATCAGCGCCGGCCAGGGGCGGAGTTGACCTGTTCATGATTGGTCGAAACTTCGACAGAAACACCAGCGTCTTGTTTAGAGAATACAAAGAAGGTAAGAACTCAAAAGTGACCCGGCACAGTTGGTGTAGTGGTTTAGGCCGCAAAGCCACTGTGCGCCACATCGTGCGCTCATCCTCTCGGCGCGGCAAGTTTCTTGCCGCAAAGACTTTGGTTGTCGGCACAAAGCTCCACCCAGGTCACCGAAAGCTGGTCACAGCGAGTAGGTAAAATTGGAACTGACTGGATCTGCCGTTGCACCGAAGCCGCTCCAAGGCATGCTACATTAGAGGAGATGATGAATGACGTCAGGAGTTGTCCATGGAAACCGACTAGGCCTGGGGGCCTCTCTCGCACCAGGGGCGCACCAAGCGGACGTTGGGAGCCGACATGACCATGACGTCAACGCGCCAAGCACTCTCTTAGTACCTGGCGCCCAACAGCATGGCTAGAGTGGCTGGCAGTGATAGAAGGGAAACGTCCGAGATGACGAACCACGGGGGTCGCGAAATGGACCACATAGGTCTGATCGTAGGGCAGTAAGGTCCATCGGATCGGATCAAACTCAAAAGTGATTGGTCACATCCATTTGTCTAGACTCCGCCTACTTCCTGCACCGTCATTCTTTCTGCATTATTGTTTTAGATGGAAAATTGGCCTGGAGTTCAGAGGCAATAATTGAACAAAAACTTTTACATCAGGTAGTACTATTTTTGTTAAGTTTTTGTTAGAATTTGTTATTTGTTTTAGTGTCATTTGGTCTGTTCTGTACCGACCTACCGGGACCTGTCTCCTTCAGCTCCGATCGAGGTCTCAGTGACTGTAAAGTGTGGCGGCAAGTCCAGTCACCCAATGCCGTTTTTCTACGAAGCCGGTAAGAGACTTTTTGCCCATGAGTGCACACAGACACATTGCTACGACTACTGCAGAGGCGTTGAAGTATTTGGTATTTGTGTTTGGATGGAGGGTTTCAGTTGAAACGCTTCATTCTCTTTATGGGATCAAACAGCAATTGATTTGAGTTGAATGAAGGAAAAGGTTGCTGTTTTAACCCAACTTTCTGCTCTCTTGTACCGTGTGTATTCTTGAAATACAGGCCGTGTGGGATGAGCGTGAGAATTGGTGGGGCTTCTGTACCTTGCAAGCATGGCTTCTGCTCGGCTTTTGTTTGGTAGGTACAACCATCACTCACGCATCTGTAGGAAATTCTTCTTCACTACTAATCAGTTATAGGCGCTTAGGTTGAGAAGAAACTGTCTATTTCATAGTTCCCAGCCATATTCATTTAGTCTCTAACATCATCAGTGACTTTGCGAAGAGGAGTGTAAAATTTTGAAGTTGCCTGGGCCAGGGCGAAAACTTTTTTGCAAAATTAGCCTTCAAAAATGCATTTAAAGGGTATTCTGATCCTGTAATTGACGAAAATTGACAGTTTTTTTAGTTTGAACGGGCCTTGTTGGGCTTTTGCCTTTGCTATAAATATGACTGGGAACTATTTGCTAAGAACTGTATCACAATGGTTGAAACCTAACATTATGGCTCTCCACAATAACCTTCATATCATGCATGCATAGTAACTACACTTATTCGAAAAACCTACAAACTTCAATAGAAGATAATGCACTAAACAGCATGACAAACAAAGAAATCAAACTAAACAGTACGTTTGACCCACTTCAACAAATAACCACATTCTACATACTAGACAGTGCTATGGAACACCAAATTGATCCACATTACTCAGCTCATCATGACACATTAACCCTCCGATTATGCAAGTAACAACACAATACCACCTCGTCCCACATGCTAACGCATTTCAAGAAAGCCAAATACCCAATGGCTTGAAATACCATTATACAATCCTGGCAATGTGCGAATACCCAATACCAATTTGCACTCATATGTCACACTATACTGTTTTAAACACGCCTCACTGCAGTGAATCAACATCAATAGGCAATATAAGCATAAATCTCTACTATACAGTTATCATACACTACTACTGTTGTTTGTGTATACACATACACATTTACCATACACAAAAATACACATTGTTTTTTCCAATGTGTATACACATACACATACACATACACATACACATACACATTGAAAATTCCAGTACACATTACCATACACAAACAGTACTCAAAATGTGTATTTTTGTGTGTGTATTTGATCAGCAAAAGTCAATAAAATTTGGAACAGAAACGTAAAATTTCGATGTTTTGCTGCAGTAATAAACAGTAGATATCCTCATAAAGCCTTCAAATGGCCTAAGTAACTCGATTTCAAAGCTACCAAGGTTTAAAGCAGCAGACATAGGAAATTTGATTTTCTTAGAATTTCTGACTGAAAATCTACCAAAAAATTTGCATTTTCAGTACAATACACATACACAAATATACACAAAAATACACATTGTTTTGTTGAATGCATACATGTAACAGGGGGGTCTGGGGGGGTCTGCCCCCACCCGACTTAGGCCAGACCCCCCAGATGGGGACCCCCCACCCCCGAGACGATTTCGCCGACCCCCCTCCGATTTTTCTGGCAAGTAAATTTTTGAGCACATTTTTGCAATTTTTTTACAATCTTGAAAGCGCGGCAGCGCGCCAAAGCCCGCAAAAATGTATTGTTGACAGTTTATTCGTACCAAATAATAGTTTATACATTTAAATTTGGCGCGCGCTGAGCTTTCTATATACGAGACTTGAATTTCAGACACAAACATTGCCAAAATCGCCTGCAAAACGGCACTTTTTAGCTGTATTAAAGCCCAAATTAGCGATTTTTGGCGATTTTTAGCCCAAAATTTGCGATTTTTTCGATTTTTAAGCGTTTTTTAGTGCCCAACCCCCCTCCCAAAATTTTGGCTCAGACCCCCCCCCCCCCCAACCCCCTCCCCCCATCGGCGGATGACCTGTTACATGTATGGTTAAATGTGTATACACATACACATACACATACACAAACGGAAAATCCAATACCAAACAACAGTATACACTACCTACCAACACAGTCTGCACACATACACAAACACAATCCATCCTCCTACTCGCACTTCGATAATACGCAAGAGCATGGCATAACATAATAAATTAAATTTGTGTATGTAGCAAAATGCCTTACATGTTTAGGTTTCATCCACACAACAATACCTTTTCAGAGTCAAAGTATCAACCTCCAGTGACACATTACAGTGTTGGCAGTACCGTTTCTTACCCACCATATGATGAGTGGGCTCCACCAACCACACCAACCAGTCTGTCCACTCCAAAACAGCTCATGTTCAGTGTCTCTTCACTTGCCAGTAGTAGTGTGCATCAACCAGTCTCGCATATGCCCGCTGGAGCAGTGAACTTGGGTCATGGATACTCGATGCAGGCTCAGAAACCTCAATTGATGCCTTCTATGCCTCACATTATAACCAGCCAACCGACCACCACCTATAGCGATGAACTTACAACTATCGTAGACATGCTCAGGAGCGATCCGCCTCTTACAACCCAAAGCTCAGTTGGTAAGTCAGACTGTGCAGCTGTGGATGTGGTTGTCTTGATGATGTTCTCTGATTGTGATGCAGATGTCTTTGGAGTGATTGTTCTTGTTCGTTCGTTCGTTTGTTCATTTGTTCGTTTGTTCATTCGTTCATTCATTCGTTTGTTCATTCGTTCATTCGTTTGTTCGTTTGTTCATTCATTGTTCGTTCATTCGTTCGTTCGTTCATTCGTTTGTTCGTTCGTTTGTTCATTCGTTCGTTCATTCGTTTGTTTGTTCATTCGTTTGTTCATTCGTTTGTTCATTCGTTCGTTCATTCGTTCGTTTGTTCGTTCATTTGTTCGTTCGTTCGTTCATTCGTTCGTTCATTCATTTGTTCGTTTGTTCATTCATTCGTTCGTTCGTTCGTTCGTTCATTCGTTTGTTCGTTCGTTCATTCATTCATTCGTTCGTTTATTCATTCGTTTATTCGTTTGTTTGTTCGTTTGTTCGTTTGTTTGTTCATTCGTTCGTTCGTTCATTTGTTTGTTTGTTTGTTTGTTTGTTTGTTTGTTTGTTTGTTTGTTTGTTTGTTTGTTTGTTTGTTTGTTTGTTTGTTTGCTTGTTTGTTTGTTTGTTTGTTTGTTTGTTTGCAACTGAAAATCAGTACCAGTCTTTTTTATAGGAGAACAGCAAACAGTTAGCGTAACATCGCCTGTTGTGTCGCCACCATCCTATATGGCTCCTTCAGTGCTTGATGAAGGTAGAGTCAGATGGTTTTAAGATGGAAAGTATATATTTGATAAGTATTTCAGATTGGAATTCAAGCACATCAGTGAGTATCAGTGGCGACAATCAACATGCGCAACTTATGTAAGCCATTGTTTTAGTGCAGAACCTCAAGAAGATACTTTGCTCAACTTATATTTGCTCAGTTTTGTAAGAGTTTACTCATTGTTATTATTTGTTTTGCTATATCCGTGTTTTGATCAGGTTCAGAAATGGGTTTAGGGTATTTGATGTGATAGTAGCTTCTGTTGAATGTACCTATTTACTGTTGTAATAAGTATTTAGAGAGCTTTGTGCATGAACTTTTGGCTGCGCCTCTTTTGAGCCTCTTGTGGAATTTAGGGATTGAAATTTTGATCAGGCTGTTGCTACGGGACTGCAACGTGATGAACTGTTCATGATTGTGTCTGCATAACAGTTTCTCACTCTCCAGCATAAACAACAAGTTGATTTCTTCGTTCGTCACTTTACAAATTCCTGTATTTATTTATTCTAGAGCAGACATGGGCTAGCATTTCGACTGAGGAGAGGTAGAAAGAATGTTGAAACCCTAACGGGTTGAGGGCATGGTAAGGGGGCGTCCATAAAGTTTGAAACTCAAAAATGCAATATTTCGTACTCCCCTAAGAAATTCAGCCAAGTTCGGCCAACTACCGCCTAAACAACTTGGAAGTTTTGGCTACCCCCAGAAAAAATATTTTCATGCCATTTTAGTTACTTAGTGTGGCTAGATGTGTATCCTGTTTGTTTAACTGTAAACTGGACACAAAAGAACACAAAGGAATTACTGTAGAATCTAGCCAATTACTGTGGATCAGGTATACCTGTACCTGTACCTGATTATCAGGTAGATTTGCAATACCCATCTGATACCTATCTGATCTGATACCTGATCGGGTACTTTCGAACTGTACCTACCTGATTTTGGGTATTTTTGGACTGAAACAGGTACAGGTATCAGGTACAAACGGAAGGCATAAAATGGTAGTTTACGACCGATTTGTTCATTAAAGAAGCGTGTAAGAAGGCTATTTTCTCGCCCTGCTTGGGGCCGTTGCCCAAACAGGCCTGTTTAGACTAGAATACCTCCTAATTTTTGTTAATACTATACTCAGAAATTTTCTCCCGCTTAATTGGGCCGTGGCTTACCAGTGTTGTTACCAGTAAATTTACTGAGTAAAAGTTACTCAGTACTTAGTTATTTTGAATTACAGTAAGTACTTTTACTTACCGGTAAAAATTTTTCTTAATTTTTTTACTTACTGAATACCGAGTTTCAATTTTGAATTACCTAATTAGAAAAATAATTCGGTAAACTCAGTACTCGGTAATTTACTGAGTTGTTTACTGAGTAAAACCTTCTGCAATAGGTAGCTCGTCGATGTGTGTAGAAAATAATGCAGTTTTTGTTTCATTTATCTGTTTGCTCACAACAAAAAACACAATTTTTGCAATTTTTTTGCAACTTTCACGGCTTGTATAATCCCAACTTTGTTTGCGCGGTACAATTGCTACAATCAGACGCGAAGACTATTAGGAGCTATATATACTACAATTAGCTATATTTTGATTGACATTTTTGCATCCCTCTGAACGGTTAGAAAATGACGAAAATTAGAACAAATTTTCACTTACAAATTTTTCCCAGGCTTTTCATCTAAAGCTAGATACTAGAGCCTCTGGTCACTATGTATTGTCTCCATATTTTAATGCGTTCCAATCATGCCAATTAGTACCACAAATACAATGTAATGTGAAATTGCACAAACCACGATTAGTAGCTAAAAGCTATATCAGGAAAGATTTTCAGATAAATTGTAACATATTTCTGAATGTTGAAGGTTTTAGCGAGTTTACTGAATTGTTTACTGAGTACTTACCGAGTTTTCTTTAAAAAACCCAGTACTTACTCGTACTTACCGAATTTAAAAAAATCTGGATTTACTTACTGAATACTTACCCAGTTTCAGACATTTGAGCTAGGCACAACATTGGGCTCAACTAGAGATCTAAAAAATTAATACTTCCAATTGCAAAATCCTGAGTAAGCCAATGAGTAAAGGGGAAGACAAATAAGGACGTACTGTACGGGTAAAAAGGGGTTACGAGAATCCTTCCTCTAAGTGGCAAAGATAAACCACCCGAGATGGATGTGCAAAGCGATTCCACACCCCGGTGCAGTGTTGGGCCGATTGAATTTAGTTAGTTATTTACTAAGTAAAAACATTAGTTAGTTCGTTAGTTACTAACTTTGACAAGCGTGGAGTGCAGCGCCAGAAAGGCAATACTTAGAACTATCGAACCATATGCAGACGAATTCTGTATCTAGAGTACTGTGGAAAACATATACATACTGTATGTTTTATGTATATGTTTTAAAACATAAATATGTTTCTTTTTGGGAAACATACAGTATATGTAGGTGCATCCAAATATGTTTGCAGTTTCAAATATGTTTTTATGTATATGTTTCCGGGGTCAATACATTGTGTGTTTACGAAAACATAAAACTGTAGGCGGTAAGCAGTAGGCGTCCCTTAATAAACTTTACTACAGTATGCTGCATAGGTACTTTTCCTGGAGGTCTCAACTCAATGTGTTTCAAATAAACATAGAACATATTTTGAAGTACGCAGTGTTATTGAAATAGTTAACTGCTTACACTTTTATGCTTCCTTTCGTTTCTTTTTTACTCTAGGCGGTAAGCAGTAGGCGTCCCTTAAACTTTACTACAGTATGCTGCATAGGTACTTTTCCTGGAGGTCTCAATGTGGTTCAAATAAACATAGAACATATTTTGAAGTACACAGTGTTATTGAAATAGTTTACTGTACGTGTTTAAGCTTCCTTTCGTTTCTTTTTTACTCTAGGCCCACTTTTGTCTGCTTTTCAAAGTAGTATTCGACTCTCACGCAGCATCCAGCAGCTTCTGCAGTCACTGCACTGCAGTGTTGAACCTGTTACGTTGCGGTTCAATTGAGCTCTGAGCATACAGCATTGGATTGAGTTTGAGTCAGCCTCAATACCTAAGGCTTTATGTAGGGATGGGCAAAGAAATATGGATTTTTCTAGTGTTTAGTTTTTTCTAGATGATTATCACACAGCCGTGCAGAAAATTTTAAAAGAAGTCCAACAAAACAAACCGCAGTCAAAAATGTTCAGTAGTTCTGGAATTATGACCATCTAAACTTTGATCAACAAAGGTCCGGTTTTATTAGGGAGCGATGTGCAGATCGGCTCAACAAGCTTTGTCGGCTTCGTTCAGACTAGGTTTTATTCGTACATTCAAAAGCAATATTTCAACTGAAAGTGCGTTTTCTGAGCTACAAAATCACAGGAACGTTTGCGGCTGAGAGCTTGTTTATGACTTGATTAAGAGCATAAGGCTCAGCTGCCCAAAAAGTCGATAAAATCGATGTTTGCGTAAAGTGCTGCACCCTCGCGAGCAATTGACTGTGTAAACGCTTTGGGCGATTATGGAAAGTAAGGTATTGTTAGATTCGGCAAAAGCTAGCGCTTTCAACCGGCAAAATAATTTGGATTTAGGTGTAGATGGCAGCTGCTACGGTTACGAAACGCCGTTTTTTCGAGTTTCTGCTTTGCGCTGGCACTGGCTGCAAGCTAGACATGGGCAATTGGTGTCATATCAAAGCCAGCGAAAAACGTTGTCTAGTGAGATGGCGTGCTTTTGGTAATTCGGCTTGGTTTGCTTTCAGTGGAACAAAATGTTCGAGGGTGTCGGCCGTCGTGTCGTGTGTATTAGCATAGAGAAAATTTCGAAAAAAGTAGTTGCTATGCGTTGGCTCAGGAACGAATCAATTTTGCTGGAAATTGTTCCTAGGTTAAATCGTACCTGAAATTTGCACATCCGAAGTGTGCTTGCTGAAACAACAAGCCGTTTTCGAGCACTGCCTTCTTTGCCCATACCTACTTTATGCTTCATTTGTTCCAAATCATTCCACTTATCCGGTTGCTTGACAACAAATCAGTCACGCATTTCCAATCTTCACCATTTTACTTCACTGGTTTGATTGAACCATGTCGGTCGGTGAGCTCTGTCTGATCAGTATAGTTTTGTGTGCACCACCTGCTCTCTTGATCAATCTGTTTGTGACTGTTGTCAGCTCAAAACGCACCTTAATCGAAGAGACATACCGCTTTTTTATCTTCAACATCGCCTTGGTGGAATTGCTTTTCTGCACTGCTTATTTAGTCTTGCACCCGTACGCTACACTAGCTCAAAACAAGTTCGTTTGCACACTGATCACTTATTTTTGCGTCTATTTAGGGGCTACTAATACGCTAGCCATCTGTGTGGTCTCGGTTGACAGGTACCTGTCACTCTATCACGCATTCTACCACCGTATCTACTTCACTAAGCGGTTCTGCATTCTAATTTGCCTTCTAACTTACATTCCTTTCTTTCTTCTGTCTTTGCCCATTCTATTCTTCCGTTGGCCTACCATGCCAGCCATGTGCACACCGACCTTGACCCCACCGGACGACTTTCAGATGACTTTGGCAGTGGTGGCTGTGGTTCCGGCCATTGCCGCTCTGCAGACTTGTGCAGTGTTCTGTGTTTATAAGATTCGTGGCAAACTGAAACAAAAGGAAGCACTGACCACCGTTCTTAAAGAGAAAAGAAAATTGAGACGAACTAGGGAGTTGATGCGAGGAGTGACTTATCAGTTCGTTAGCTCTGCAGTACTTCTGCTGCCTGCGCCGCTCTGCACCCTGTATAGCATGTTGACACATCATCAGTTGAACACTGTTTTGGCTTGGTTAACCACCATCTTGTATTTTGTCAACCCGACAATTGACCCGTTGTTCACTATCTTTCTGCTCAAACCATATAGAAAAGCGGCCGATACGTTTGTTTATTTTATGAAAAAAGGAGAGTGCAGAATTGCGAGAACTGAAGATTCCTCCACTGTCAGAGCTAACCAGGTGGCCCCTGTTGCAGTCAACAATCGTCACATGTGATCCTGTCTGTTGTGTCCCTGATTGTACTGTTGCTTGTGTGCACACTGATTTACCATACACATTGAGTGTAAAATGAGCTTACATTGATACACATTACCTAGCCATACAGAAAGATGTGTACTTTGTGCATGCGCATTTGATCAGTATATGTCAGTGAAGTGCACAGAACAGAGTCATTTGTCCTACAGGGTTGCAAGTACAGATGGCAAATATTAGCATTTTCAAATATATATGTTGAAGAGGAAAGTGGAGGTTTTTACTAGTAAAGTCGCACACACAACACAAACACACACTCTCAAACGCACGCACACACGCAACCACTCAACAACTTGATAATACAAACACCCACACAAAACTATCAAATTCTTCATCACTCCCCTTTGGACGAGTGTAGACTGGCCGCCGCTGTGCCTGACAATCGTGGAATGAACGAACTGTGAGAACTGCTTGCTTTGCCTCTGTTGACTCGGAATCTCCAGTAAGTAGCTCTGCACTGATACCGTGCTGGTTCGATCTCTTGCATGCCACGTTGCGGCCTTTCCGCGCCTTTGCTTGGATCTGATGACTTGTCAATGGGGAAACGGGATTGCATCTGCTATGAAACGAACTCAAACGAACTGCCACTCCTTTCCTCTGTCTCCTCTTTTTCTTTACTCTGATCCTTCTCTTCGCACTTCTCTTCTTCCTCCTTCTATTCATTCCTCTTCTCCTCATCATCCCTTTTCTTCTCACCACTTTACTCCTCATCATGCCTTTTCTGCTCATCTTCTTACTTCTCAACACTTTCCTTCTCATCATCATCATCTTTCTTCTTTTCTCACCTTCTTTCTCTTCCTCTTTCCCTTCCTCTTCTTCTTCTTCTTTCTTCCTTCTCCTCATCCTCTTTCTTCTCTTTCCTTTCTCCCTTCTAGCCATATCAAAGAACATAGAAAGTAAAGCCATATTATGTATATGTATATTTACAAAGCAGGTTCAAATGCATATGAATATGTATATATACATATGCAAACAAAAATAGAATTATTGCATATTTTTTGCATATTTGTACATTTTCATAAAACTTCAGAATTTTGCAAAAAACTAATTTTTAGTCAGAATTCGCATGCAACAATATTGCTAATTGAGTTCAAACTACTTTAGCCTTGAGAAAACAGTGAATTCCAAGCACAAAATGTCTTACAAAAGAGAAAACCTATTCAGTGTTAGGTTCGCTCTAGTGTAATTTTTCTTTTCCATGAGAAATACTTGAACCTGGGGGCTTGAGCAATAAGAAAATGATATGCAACACTTCATTTCCTCACACCAAACAGTGGTCTGGTCTAACCAACATACAGTGCTGGCCATAATATAAGACCACCTGGCCTTTTTTCGAGTTTTCTGAATAATTTCAAATGGCCCTCATTCTGTGAATTTTCAACCGAATGAAAAGATTTCTGGCACGATTATTATTATTTGTTAAGAGTTTTTTCGGTTAATTTCTAGCCTGCTAGCCTTCTGTAGCCTGGAGTTATGCCCTTCCGAAATGAACTGACTTTTTGAGAATGCTAATTTTTCACCTAGACTGAAGCTAAGAATTCGCCAGATTTTAACCGGTTGTGCTAGAGAGCTGAGCTATTCCAGGCTAGGACTTGGCCAAAACAAACTCTTAGCAAATAATAATAAACGTGCCAAAAAATCTTTTCATTCGGTTGAAAATTGTCAGAATGGGAGCCATTTGAAATTATTTAGAAAACTTCGAAAAAGGCCACGCGGTCTTTTTATGGCCAACACTGAATTTACCAAGCAGAGGAATTTGACCTATCCAAAAAGCAAGCGAACATTGGGTACAGTGTGATGGTTTTACATAGCTATAACAGATAATAATGATAAATTAGCACTGCATACTATCACTAG
The DNA here is from genome assembly GCA_030248155.1 of Sabatieria punctata. Lineage (NCBI taxonomy): Eukaryota > Metazoa > Nematoda > Chromadorea > Araeolaimida > Comesomatidae > Sabatieria > Sabatieria punctata. The sequence continues at coordinate 15,527 of JASANB010000470.1, read as the reverse complement.
AAATATGCAAACGGAAATATACAAACCGTTTGCATATTAGGTTCGTTTGCATATGTATAAAACATATTGGAAAATCGAATACATATGTATATGTATATGTATATATGCAAACGAAAAACAATGTATATTATGCAAACAATGTATATGTATATGTATATATACAGACAACTGTAGTTGCAAGTTGCCCTTCGCACACTAATCAGCTATTGAACTGCTGCAAAGCAACAAGCCTACAAAAATCGGATCGATGTTTTATGACACGAGACGAAAATTTTCCAACTCTAACTTCATAGTGACATGGAAGTGAAAATCCAATATCAAACAACAATGCCTGGTTGTCATTAGACGGCATCAGCGTATTGCAGTTGTGTTAGATATCAGTACTAATAGTTCAAATACTCACAAAGGTCACACAAATTCCAAAACGACCCACCAGGAGTCTGATCCCCTGTGAGCCGCGCGGCCCCGAGAAACACATTACAAGTTTGATTGCCGTCAAACCTCATTTTCCCCTCTTTTCCACAACAGTTATTACTAGGCCTACATGTAAGTGCCTTTAACGTCCCGATTAACAACGATAAAATGGTGGCCAAATTCGAGCACGAAATTCCGGCAGAGGTCCGTGGTGACATCGGAATTCTGTTCAACCAGGCCGACAAGTGCTACCAACTGCCATAGCCGATTGTCGTCAGAGCCAGACGTCTACACGGCTTCAAAATTTTTGGCATCGAGTCGCTTTTTCTACTTACTGTACTATTCTGAATTGGCTGCATTTCCCTCACTTCTTGCTGCTTTACTATGGCCACAAAAGTTCGATTCACTGGGTGCTCGGCAGCACCGGTGCACAGCTATCAGTAGCCTTGGCTTTTGAGGTTTTGTCCGTTTCAACCTTTAAAATTCAGTTGCATTTTTGTTTTTCAGCTCTTCTTTCTGTTGAGTCTTGTTGTTCGCACCCGACCAGGTCTCGGCCAGTGTGGTGCATTTTGAAAATTTGAAACTAGGTAAAGTAATACTAGGTAAAGTTGTGATCTAAAAAACTAGGTAAAGTAATACTAGGTAAAATTCTCAGCTAAGAAACTAGGTAAAGTAATACTAGGTAAAGCCCAGAAAAACTAGGTAATACTAGGTAAACCTAAAACGCTCGAAATCAAGTAAAAATATTATTTTTGGTTAAAAAGAACAATGATGAAGTTAGTGGAGTTCAAATTTACGATAATTTGACACATTTCAAGTAAATATTTGTATTTTATTGATCAAATAAGTCATAAATTCATTCTCTGCGCCACTGTAATTGTGGGAAAGCCGGAAATTTGAAGGTTTGCTGACTGAAAAAGCCACGTAAAAAAACTGAAAATATCAAACTAGGTAAACTTGTACTACCTAGAAGTACCTAGTTATGTGGATTTAAAACTAGGTAAAGTAAAACTAGGTAAAATAGAGTAACCAACAACTAGGTAAAGTAAATCTAGGTACTTTTCCCGAATATTAACTAGGTAATACTAGGTATACCTAGTTACCTAGTTACTTAGATAAAAAGTGCACCACACTGGTCTCGGCAAGTATCACACAAAATTTGAGCTGGCCTTGATCGCAATTCTGCTGCTGAATGCAACCTTCGCCTTGTCCGTTGATTGCGGTGGCAGGGATGAGCGATGACGGACTATACTACGCGGCCAGTGATTCGAGAAAAATTCGATTCTTGGCCTACATATCTCTACTTTGTCACGGCGTTGCTGGAAATCTATTTCAGTCCAGCCACGAGGGTGGTTTACAGATGGCTGAGAGATAGTAGAAAATTCAGGTACTACGTTGTGAGAAGATTTTACAGCTCTCCCATGTTTTGGGTAGTAATTCGTCAGTTCAGACGTGAGAAACCTGTAAAACAGCTGTGTTTGAACGCTATTAACGATTAGCCCGCAACTAAGGTATAATTTAGTGTCGTTTAGCACTCTACCCACACGCATTTTGGGCTCCAAGTCTAAGTCTTAAGATCATTTATTAAAATCACCCAAGTCCAAGTCATTTTCAAAAATTCTTCTGCTCTAACACTGGACGCTTACATTATTGACTCCATTCAATCACCAGTTGTCTCTGTCTGACAATACACCAACTACCTTTAAAAATCAGAGCCAATAGTAAAGTAAAAATTAAATTAAATTAACAAAGACCGTCAATAGTAAAATGAAAATTTTCCTACTATTTTACTAGTTTTTGATTAATTCCAGCCAAATTATTGATCAATTTTGCAATATAAGATGTGTGGGCGCACTTTTGTCAGTCGAATTTCACACAGTTTTGTCTCTAAAGTTTTTGAGAACCTTCTATCATGATCAAATTTAGCAACTACAGTATAGACAAAAAAATGTCCCATCGCTTTTTCGACCTTCACTGAAACGCTTCGTTCTCAGTCACTTCTTTACCGATTTGGCTCCGATTTTCAGCAAACATTAACAACATGGTTGGCTAAATATTCACCATGTTTAGTGCCAAAATTCCGACTCATACTGGTTTTATGACCCGAAAACTAAACATTTTCAGAGATACTCTTTAGATTTTTGTATAAGAATTTCTCAGCTGTTCTCAATTTTTGTGACCGGTCATATACATGGCAGTATACAGCAACGCATACACAAATACCTATTGCTTCCACTGCTGTACAATCAATAATACAAACAAGACAAGTTTAACTCCTACACCAAATATTGGCACGGTTTTACATAAATAAACACACGGTCGATGGTACATACAAACTCAATCCCAGATACGCTCCAAATGAGAAGTATCCATGGCAGGAAATTGCAAGCCCCCAGGGCATCCTTTTAACGGGATGCTCCCTAACACAACTGGCACCAGCAGCTTGAGTGTCTCGTTGGTCCAGCCACAAATGTCGAGTTTGAATCGCAGCAAATATTTGATTTCCAGGATTGGAGAGGTCATCAGTGTTGGTACGACGCCGGGTAGTTTGATGTCAAAGTTGATCTCTTGATACCGATGAGGGACAGACTTTTCGAGTTCGTTGGGAAAATTGGCCAGCGTTTCTTCGCTGTACTTTTCGTGGTAATCTTTGTAAGTTTTTCCGCGCTTTTGCGCGCGAATTAGAAGACATTGAACAAGTTTGGTGTGCAGCGCCTTTACTCGGCTGATAAACAACAATTCGGTCAAGTTCGTATGGGGTTGTAAACAGGGATGTGAGGTGTGTTTTATTCCGGTGTTTTTTCCTAAGGGTCGGAAAAAAACATAAGTCGTGGAAGAAACTCAAGCTAAAAATAGCTAATTTATGTCAGTTTTCATTCAAAAAATGGACTTTTGCGATGTTGAATAGGCCAGACTGACTCAAAACTGTTAGAAAAACAACAGAAAAGACCAAATTTGGCAATCTAAAACAAAAAGGCAAACTGCGGTATGAAATACGCCCCGGCATCGAACGACACCTCCTCAGTTGGCTTAAAAATAGTTACAAATTACCACACATGCAACAGGTCATCCGTCGAAGGGGGAGGGGTCTGGCGCCGGCCGGGGGGCTGAGGGGACGTGCAAAAATGACGTCATCGGTTAGGGGGGAGGGGGGTTTGCCAAATGATGACAATCGATGACAAGGGGGGAGGGGGGGTTCGGCCAATGATGATGTGACTTTTGTCTTATAGGGGAATTTTGAGAAGTTAGCCTTCAAAAACGGATTTGAAAGCATTCATAGCTTAAAATTAACAGTTTTAGTAGTATGAGGAGGCCTGGTTGGGATCCTGACCAGCAAGGTAGAAAAAATTTTGAAAAATCAACTTTCAAAAACGCATTTAAAACGCATTCTGGTCATCATTAGAGCCCTGCACAGGCCGCCCGGCAGAGAATTTTGGCTGGGTTGTTCCAGTTGGAGCCTGCCCGGGATGGATTGGGTAATTTTTTAAAATCTAGGATATACAGGGTGTCTCAAAAAATGATCACATTTCTTTTTACTGCCATTTCCGCAAATTTTGACCAAATAGGCTGAAATTTGGATCATAGGTGCCAAAATTCGGGGAATTTTATGTGTTAAAGTTTGGTGCACTAGGCTTGACTCATTCACGAGAAATTTCAAAAAAAGTGAAATTTGGTAATTTCAATAGTGAAAGCCGTCACCGAAAAATGGAAACATTTCCTTTTCCTGTATTTTTTCTAATTTTTGTCGGAATTGGATGAAATTTGGAGTGTAAACGCAGAAGTTCAGGGTAATTCGTGTGTAAAAAGTTGACGCATGAACTCCAACGCTATCGTTAGAGTTTAGGCGATAATGTAATGTAACGTTTTTGCGGTGCCCGGCTTTCGCTATTGAAATTACCAAATTTCACTTTTTTTGAAATTTCTCGAGAATTAGTCAAGCCTAGTGCACCAAACTTTAACACATAAAATTACCCGAATTTTGGCACCTATATTCCAAATTTCAGCCTATTTGGTCAAAATTTGCGGAAATGGCAGAAAAAAGAAATGTGATCATTTTTTGAGACACCCTGTACTTTAGCCAAAACAAGTTTTTCTTTAAATCTGTTTTTTTGTTTAGGTTTGTTGCGTCATTAGAAATGTTTGTTTTGTATGTGCTGTACTGTACATAGTTCTCGCACAAGTGATTTTGCAAGATTTTTCGGCGAGTTTAACTCTCCCGAAACCGGGGCAGGCCGTCCAGCGCAAAATGTCATCCGGGCGAACTCGAAATTTTATATTCCAGGCCAGGCCGTGAAAAGAGGCACCATGCGCAGGGCTCTATTTGGACACCTTTAGTAAAGAATATTTTGTTTTCTCTTATTTTTGACAGGTTTTTTCTTTCTAATTCCACCAAAAAAGGTGTACCTACTGTATGTACCTACACTACACTTACCTTACTTGGATACAGGGTTGTATATTTTTCCGAAAAAAACCTCGGCCTGTTTTTTTCCAGTTTTTTTCCTGTTTTTTTCCGGTTTTTTTCCTAAATCGCGGAAAAAAACTCCAGCCCAATTTCTGAGTATCCTAGACTGGTTTTGTGATTCCTAACGCTTTCTAGCGCCTTCTTCACTCTTTTCAGACCAGAAATACACGTGTTACATTGATATAAATCACGAAACAGGCATGAAACAGTGCCTGACAGGTTCCATAAATAACGCTATATGCAAATTTTCTTACAGCAGTTTGCATTTTTGTTTTTTCATGCCAAATTTGGTCTTTTTTGTTGTTTTTCTAACAGTTTTGAGTCAGTAAGGCCTATTATACATAGCAAAAGTCCATTTTTTAAACGAAAAATGACGTAAATTAGCTATTTTTAGCTTGAGTTTTTTTCCGCGATTTATGTTTTTTTCCGACCCTTAGGAAAAAAACCGGTTTTTTTCCGGAAAAAAACAGTTTTTTTCCGGTGTTTTTTTCCCACCTCACATCCCTGCTTGGATACCTTACTATTTTCAATACATGTAGTTCATATTTATTAACTGTGTAGCAAGCTGTTTAAATACGGGAAAATCTAGAAGAATTTAGAAGAATAACTAGAAGAATCTAAGAGCTATTGTCCCAAAATTTTCTCATTTGAATGCAGGAATTTTTGCAAATTCAGGGGTGGGGGGTTGGAAAAAAGTGACGTCATTTTTTCGCTTTTAGAGGGGGGTTTGGAAAATGATGACAACCGATGACAAGGGGGAGGGGGGGTCGAAAAATGGCCAGAAATCGATGACGTCATTTTTGCACGTCCCCTGAGCCAAAATTTTGGGAGGGGGATTGGGCACTAAAAATCGAAAAAAATCGCACTTTTTGGGCTAAAAATCGCTAATTTGGGCTGAAATACAGCTAAAAAGTGCTGTTTTGCAGGCGATTTTGGCAATTTTTGTGTCTGAAATTGTGAAAAATTTCAAAAATTTGCTGAAAAATTTATTTGCCAGAAAAAACGGAGGGGGTCGGCGAAATCGTCTCGGGGGGGGGGGGGTCTGGCCTAAGTCGGGTGGGGGGCAGACCCCCCTAGACCCCCTGTTACATGTATGCAAATTACTTTTTAATTTTATCAAAACTCACTATGAAGTTTCGTTCCTTATAACAGCTTTCAGTTGTACGCATTCTCCCGGCAGGAAGCCGGTTCTTGGCAAGGTAACTTCTAGCTTCATTCCGGTTATGATTTCTTTTTCCTTGTGAACGTTAGCAACCGGGAGCAGGCCGAGCTCCGGTCGGTTGAGATCAAATTTGGTGACAACATAGAAAGAAGCGTTGGCCTTTATAGAGCTCTTCCACGTGCCATACCGTCTGATTTTGCACTCCGAATAATAGCCGACCGTCACTTTTCTATGCTGGTAGCTCGAGGGGGCATTTGTCGGGATATCAATGGAGAAGGAGAACCGATGAACTCCTTGGCCAATCAGCCCCGATTCGACCGCTGCTTCCTGCCAAAGAACAGTGTCCGAATTTAGGTAGATCTCTTGACTGGTGTATTTTATTTCATCATTGCCGCCATTGGTCTCGTACCAGAGGCTTTCGGTGCGTCCAAAGATTAGCAGATTAATACTCTGGACTTTTAGAGGTTCGCTTAGATCAAGAATCACCTGGCCCGATAGCTTCTCACCGGCAAGTAGAGTGGCTTTGGCGTAGTTGATGCGAAAAGTTTTTACTTTAGTACTGCACATCTATCTATCTCAGCCGACTGGGCTAGCTAGCTACTGCCAGAGCTCGGTCCTCAGTCACTTTTAGAGTAGCTGAAATCGATTTTTCCGAAAAAGCAATAAACATGTTATTGCTTTGCCTGCTTAGTCAGTAGTCCACAAGGTTAGGGCCCAACCGGATACAAATTTCTACCGGACCCAGATCCGGATCTGGATATGCTCATATCCAGCCGGATCCGGATCCGGATATGCCGGATATCATTGATCAACTTAAAATTTTTTAGAATGCAATTAACTACATATATAGGTACATTTCTTTGTTCTATAACAGTTGATTCAAAACAATATCTAATAATTGTAGTTCAAACAACGCAAGTTATGCTTGTTAAACTACAACGTTTCTACATTTTAGGGCTTCAGAGAGGAGCGATCGCTTTCCGAAATCGAGCCAGCAGTCTTAAATGTTCGCTCGCTAGCTACCGTACCAATAGCAACACTCAAATACTTCCTGGCAAGCTGAAAAACTGTTTTTAGAACCATACAACTGCCGCAAATTTCTAACCTCTGCCAGTCTGCCAAATATTGACTGCTTCTCTTTCCAGTAGAGCAGTGGGTCTCTGCCACTCGGTACGAGCGCCTCTTTGTGATACTCAGAAATCAGTTTGTGCACCTAAGCATGGTATACTCTAATCCTAATAACTAGGATTTAGCCTTAATTTATCCTTAAAGCGAGGATCCAGTATTGTAGCCAGAAAACAAGGTTCCGAGTTCTTGACAGCAGTAAAGCGATCTCGTTTATCTTTCCCTCCAAAGTAGTTATCGATTGCACAGCGCTCAAAACATCGTTTCAGCTGTGTACAATTCCCCCACTATTTACACTACAGTCGAATGCAATATTTATGTTCAAAAACGTAAAAAATCACGTTTTCTCATCTGTGACTGATATCCGGCATATCCGGCAGGTAATATCCGGATCGGATCCAGTACCGGATCCCGATCTGGATATCCGGTCGGGCCCTACACGAGGTGCTGACGTTTATATCACGTCACTTTTTGTTTTCTTTCTTACACTAAGAACTTGCCTGATAGGCAGATTTAACCTTTTGGAAAAGACCGGATTTTGAATGCATCGGCAAGTTCCTGTCTTTGGAAAAGGGTTAATATTCTGCCACTACATAGGGTGGCACTGGAATTTTCTAAATAGCTGCCAACCACTCAATCAATTAGACTTTGTTAGACTGGCAAAGGGCCTTGCACCGATTTAAAAAGTTCCAGCACCACCCGGGGAGGCAGAAGATTAAATCCGCTTTGGAGAAGTAATACATACATGTACAAATATAATAATGCAGAAATGAATACAATTTACATGCAGTGTACAGTAATTACAAGCATTAAATGATTGGATTAGGCACAAATACCTTAACGACTAGAGAAAGAACATGAATACCGTAAAACTTCTAATATACCCGCATGCTCCAATACTACGTAGCGCCCTTTGGGGGTCAAAGCGTTTCCAGAAGGGGTTCGAAAAGATTTGTTCTCTGTAATGCAGTCGAGTAGGGCACCATTTGAAAGAGAATCATTTTCTGATTCTGAATATGTAATTCGAAGTTCTTATGATCATTTGGTCCCGAGTTATGACTCGAAATCTGTGAGAGGGTAAAAAAAGTGACATAAAAAAGTGACAAAAAAGCGCATTTTATAGTTATAGTGCAAAATCATCCGAAATTCATGACAAATCTGCCTTTTAAATCAAGTAAGTGCATCCAACTGGACTTACGGTAGTATTGATACTATAACTATATATCTCGTCACGCTGTGTCGTTTGACGGTTGGCGCATTGATATACGATAAAAATTACAAAAATGGCAACGTCTCCCGTTTAGGTAGAAAATCAAATAATAGAGCCGAGTCACTAAAATTTGAATTTCGCGCGCAAACATGGTTGCATGACGGCGTTGTGTAGCTCATTTGAAAGCCAACGCAAAGGCCTATCCAACGCTGGGTAACACGCCTGGATCGGTTAAGGCACACCGTTAAAACGTGCGTTGAGCTTGATGGCGCCCATAATATTTTGAGATTTGCTCCAGTCGTCGCTCCGGTCGGCTCCCTGGCGTGGACCAATCCAAATAAACTATCCACCAAAAGACGTATCGGACACTGGCGAATTATTTGATAGCAGAACGGACTCGATGCGATCATTTTTGCGCAAGAAACAGACCAAAAACTGTCAAAAATTCAGCTCTCATATCATACAAAAAAGAAAAATCGCAAATGAACGCCATATTGCCGATATGCTACAAGGGCATGTAATGCACCGAATGAAAGCTCTTGATGTGCTCTAAAAATCGTATTCAGCAGATATGCAAATTTGTTTTTCGTTAGTGAGAAAATCGATCATCTTTCTGACATACTTTTTCCCGATAGTCGTGTAATGCTGATACTGGAGGTTCTACAGTGGATTGCTTGGATTGCCGAGCGCCCAGGTTGCGTTATTAGCATTCTGCGTTCAATTAGGAGTGTTTTCGTGCACGAACCAGCTAAATCTATCAACCGCGAAGTGAACTATGGCCTGAAAACTACTCAGGAATCAGTGGCAAAAACGGCCAAATTCGACCACTGCACTCTCAGACATCTGGTGTTGGCGCCGGAAGGCGTAGAACGATGGCGATGCATGGAAACTGTAGGCCTCGTCACGCTGCGTCGTTTGACGTTGGCGCATTGACCCACGGTCAAAACTGCAAAAATGGCAATGTTTCCCGTTTAGGTAGAAAATCAAATAATAGAGTCGAGTCACTAAAATTTGAACTTCGCGCGCAAACATGGTTGCATGACGGCGTTGTTTAGCTCATTTGAAAGCCAACGCAAAGACCTATCGTACGGTGGGTAACACGACCGGATCGGTTAAGGCACACCGTCGGTACGTGCGCTGAACTTGATGGCGCCCATCATATTTTGAGATTTGTTCCGGTCGGACCCCCCCCCCCTGCTGAATACTTACCGAGTTTTAGAAATTTGCGCTAGGCACAACACTGGTTTAGCAGAGACAGAGGGAGAGAGCGAGGAGCCAGCCGCCGCTCGCTGGCCGGCCAGGCAGCACAATCTGTTACTGTGTGATGGTTGGCAAAGATGGCTCATGAGTGTCAGCAGTCTGGACAGAAAGAGGGCGGCATGGAACACAGTGCAATGGAGGATCTGGCGACTGCCTCTTTGTGCACACTGTAGTTTGTTGCCGTTCCTGTCCGGCAATGCCAATATCTCAGTGAGTGTCGGTAGTACAGTGTAGTGTACAGTACAGTGTAATTTTATAATAACGCTCCAAACACGTTCTATGTAAATTCAGGTGCACAGCAGTTTAGGTCAGTCTAATTGCAAAGTTACTGACGCGCTCAATTGCCGTTGATCGGTCTCTTGCTATGCACTGTTGCTAATAAAACCTTCTTACGGCCACGCTGTTACTCAGAACAGATGATCAGTGGCCTGGTCATGGAACTACTGAATAGCTGTTTGGTAACAAAGACTGTGGACTAATCCAGAAAGAAATTAGTCACATTTTGGCCGCAATTTTGATAGACTAACTGTGTTTAACTTTTTCTTCCACTTGTTTGTATTATCTGGATTGGTTTTACTCGACAACCCTACATAGTTTTATTAGTGCTTCCATTCTGGTAGCGAATAAATGTTATATAGTCTCTCATTTCATTCTTCACAAAACCGGAAAATATTCTGCACATTTTTGCAAACTAGGACTGAAAATTGGCACCCATAGAATTATCCTGACAAAAGTGCAGACAATCTGTAGCAGGGTTGTATATTTTTCCGAAAAAAACCTCGGCCTGTTTTTTTCCAGTTTTTTTCCGGTTTTTTTCCGGTTTTTTTCCTAAATCGCGGAAAAAAACTCCAGCCCAAGTTCTGAGTATCCTAGGCTGGTTTTATGATTCCTAACGCTTTCTAGCGCCTTCCTCAGTCTTGTTAGACCAGAAATACACGTGTTACATTGATATAAATCACGAAACAGGCATGAAACAGTGCCTGACAGGTTCCATAAATAACGCTATATGCAAATTTTCTTACAGCAGTTTGCATTTTTGTTTTTTTCATGCCAAATTTGGTCTTTTTTGTTGTTTTTCTAACAGTTTTGAGTCAGTATGGCCTATTATACATAGCAAAAGTCCATTTTTTAAACGAAAAATGACGTAAATTAGCTATTTTTAGCTTGAGTTTTTTTCCGCGATTTATGTTTTTTTCCGACCCTTAGGAAAAAAACCGGTTTTTTTCCGGAAAAAAACAGTTTTTTTCCGGTGTTTTTTTCCCACCTCACATCCCTGATCTGTAGTAGTCGTATCAACGTAAAGAAGCATTTCTTTGCAAATAGAGTAGTTAACAATTGGAATCTGTTAACGGAAGAGCAGGTGGCTGCTCGTTCGGTAGGCCTATTTAAAGACAAAATAACAATTGGTCATCGAGGATTGCGGTTTGCGTAAGTGCACTGCCAGCAAACCGCTTTGCACTGGAGCTTCTCTTTTGTCCTGGTCGCCATTCATTAAACATGTTCTGTTACTAACGTGTGCAATAAACCTTATTAATCTGCAGTTTTAATGCAGACTTTGTCTTCAGTTCAAAAGTGCAGACATTTCTGCGCTTTTTTCACTCTTCACTTTTCTGCAGACATACTGTGCACTTTATGGGAGATTTTCTCTTCGTTTATTTTCAGATTAATCTTCACGTTATAATAGACCCATATTTTTGTGAAATATCACAAAGAAAAGAAACATCAATCATCATCAGTCAAACACAAATACAAAGTGCACTCACTGTCTTTTGCGAATACATAAAGTAAACAGAACATGGCAGCTTTTTGGACTTTGAAAAGGTTGATTCGGAATGATTGACTTGTCCCATCTGAGAGAGTCGATCCCATCTGAGAAGAAGCATGAACGTTCAGTTTCGATTTTCTGCTAGCTTTCGATTCAGCCTGCTTGTTCTATCACGCTCTCTTCTCCTAAATACGTAGCTTTATATCACATCCCTATTCAGAGAATTTTTAATTTCGGTTCTTTGCGTACCTTAGGAGACATTCCATTCTGTAGTTAGCTGTGCTTTAGCCATCGTTCATGCGATGCGTCGCGTATCAGGTAACCTGTGCATGAGCACTGATGAGAAGGTTGCTCATCTAAAAAGCGATAAAGCAGTTTTAGATTAACGCACTATAAAGATAATCCTTACCTCTTTCCAGATCGTTGCAATGAAAAACCATCAAACATGTGTCCATTCCGCACAAAACTTAGAATTTTCAGATGGGTTTCACAGAAAATAACATGAATCGTGTATCGGACCTTGTTGTATTTTTCTTAGTTTCTTTTTGGCTCCCTACGATTTTTTAAAAATATTTTTGGGGAGCCGAAGCTCCTTTGCAACCGTACACTGTTGCCAGGCCCGAAGGCACTGATAAGACGTGGCAACGTTCGTAGCCGGTAATATTTTACTAGCTCAGACGGCGCAACAATGCCAACTGGCAGTGACACTGGCGCTCCGCACGATTTGAATTTGAATAGTGCAAAGTATATTCAAAAATGTGCAGAGTTGTCTGCATTCTCGTCCCTGCAGAAATCCATCTGCGAATAACTGCAGAATAAATTGCATTTTAGCGTAGATATTTTTGTGCAGAGTACTCTACAGTTTCAAAAGTGAAGAGTGAAATGAGAGAGTATGGGCCGTCCATAAACGACGTTATTCCAAAATCCCGATTTTTCGGACCCCCTCCCCCAAAAATCGCCTTGCGTCGTTTATTGGGGACCCCTCCCCCTACGGCGATGTCGTTTTCGCCCCCCCCTGATAAGCGATCAGTACATACAACAGTACTGTCACCTTTTCTTGTTACCATACTGCACAATCAATAGAATAAATCCCTACAACCACTCTGGGAAGCTTTTCTGTATGGAGAAACGTTTGATAGAATGTGCATAAATCGAGAATAATGTTATTGAAGTACCCTAAAATTCCGAAAAAGCGACATCGTTTTTTGCTAACCCTCCTGGTGCGTCGTCTATCGTCGCATTTCAGCCAACCCCCTCCCCCTTCTGGAACGACGATGGACGGCCCCATTATATAGTGTCCAACTGTAATGTGGTTGCGCATTGATTAAAAAGAGAAAAGCTTGGCAACGGTTCAAGTAGAACATAGCTAATCCTTTAAATCAGCTTGTGTTGACGTATGACAAATCGATTGTGGGCTTAACGAATCACACTTCCCTTTTTCTGCAGCCCACGGTCTATCAGTAGTAGGTATAGATGATGACCGGGTTTCTTACGTGTCTACACCTAACTAAATATACAAATAGAGCGCTAGCGTGCCGTCAGTGAGTCGGCGATTTAATCGGATCACTAGCGAGCCGAACCTGCCTAATGAAGACACTTTCTCCGCCGGTCTATTAAGGCTGACTGGCCAACGCCACTGCACCGTTTGCTTCTATACCTAGCGTTTGTGTTCCAATTAGCGCTGGGTGCCAATTAAAATATGCAGTCAGAGCGGCTCAATTGCGGTGAGTTTGAGAACTGTTTCGACTGGCTGTCGGCCCGACTCAGGCCGATCTGACAATTTTACGGCAATTAGAAGTCAGGGCGCGGCAGGAAAGCCGGATTACTGGCTCGTTCGCTTCTAGATAAGTCTCCGGGTAACTACGGCGCTACCACCTCCGACCCCGTCGACTCCTCTGACGCCTCGTCTGATTCTGTCCGGAAGAAATCCTCTGCTCGGCTCTCACTGCAAATCAACACTTCTAAAGGTATTTTTATTATTAGAGTGCCAACAATACCTGAAAAACCCAACACCCCAGTACCCAATACTTGCATTGCTGAGCAAAAATTGCGTTTCAGTTCAGTGAACAGGTACATTTCAGTGAAGCAGGTCGGATCTTTTGTACTTGGATTATAAATTTGAAGAGGCCTGGTTGAGCCGGAAATTTTTTAAAGAATCGCCCTTGAGGAAGCGTTGATGCATTTTACGAGAAAGTCAGCTTTGGTGCCGAAGAGAGGGGGTATGCAGGGTCATCTCACGGATCGGGCTGATATTGATATCTGTTAAAATAGAGCACGGTCGAAGACCAACGGTGCATGCCCGGCCACCAGCAAACCCCTGCAACCGGAGCTACACCCCCTCAAAGTTGGGTCGGCAGGAATTTTCGGGCGTACATATTTTAAGAGCTCTGACACCTAGCATTCAAACGATCACCTTTCATTTGTTTCTTAAGCTATGATCCCGACTCGAATATGGTTTGGTAGCTCTTCCAATGGCCTTTCATTTTCTGGTACTCCCGTTTCCGGATCTAGCCGGTTAGCGAGCTATTCGCCGAAAACTACGAAATTACCGCAAAATGCCACTCCAACGCAAAATTACGTTTTTTTTTTTCGAAAAATCTTTATAACTTTTTATGCAAACGCCCTGCCAATCTAATGCTTTGACAAAAGTTAGGCATGAGTTGGCCAAACAAAATGAGCGCACTAAAGCGTGCTGTTTGGGGGAGGAGCTGTTTTGACCTCCCAAAGGTGTTCGAAAAAGATTTTTTTCTGCAAAGCTTAGTGGTTAGCATACTGTTATATGCAGTTTTGTGTGCTGATTTTGAAAATACATTCAGTTTAGCTAGATTAGCTCTGGATCGGGAGAAATTTGCGTTTAAAGTTCAGTCAGACGGACAGTATTTCTTCAGTGGCACTGCTCGCTTGCATGACCATAAACCACGCTAGAAAGCAGTATTTTATGTACAGGGTGCGTCAAAAAAAAACAACCCAGCAGATTTTTTGCTGTAGCAACCGCAAATCTCAACCGATTTGAATGAATCCTGCTTTAAATGAAAGATAAATATATTCTTGAACGATTGGTGTAGATTTTATTAAGATGCGTTGCTTAGTTCCTAGAATGGCAGTGAAAAACAGAGATTAAAACAACCCAGCAGATTTTTTACTGTAGCAGCCGCAAATCTCAACCGATTTCAGTGAGTCCTATTTTATATGAAAGATAAATTAATTCTTGAAAGATTGGTGAAGCTTTTATTAAGATGCGATGCTTAGTTCCTGAGATATTTGCACTCAAAGTCAAAACAGATTTTGGCAATGAACAAGAGCGATTTTTATTATTCTGTTGCACTTCATAATAAAACCGATTCCTACTGCTCAGGGCTAACGTAACGAGGTTTTTCTGGTGCCACACATGCTTGGTTACTTCGTTACTTCGTTACTTTCTGCTAAAAGTCTTGTTGCCCCTCAGCAGTAGGAATCCGTTTTGTTGTGAAGTGCAACGGAATCGCTCTTGTTCACTGCCAAAATCTCTGTTTTGAGTTTGAAGGAAAATATCTCAGGAACTAAGTCTTAATCTTAATAGGGCCTTCACCTATTAATCGTATCTTAATAGGGCCTTCACCAGTCTTTCAAGAATTTATTCGTCTTTCATTTAAACCAGGACTCATTAAAATCGGTTGAGATTTGCGGTTGCTACAGCAAAAACTCTGCTGGGTTGTTTTTTCTTGACACACCCTGCAGTTTGTGCTGCTGATTCCGAAAATAACCTTATTTTTGCACTACGTTGCCTAGTTTTGAAGCTATCGGCATTTTTATGATTTGGGAAGAAAACGGCTGCACTTGTTATAACATGCTCGTTTGAAAGGTGACTCAATTCAGTCGCCTGTAGGGTTAGGGATGGGGACGAAAATTAAATCCGTTTGAATTTCGTATTCGTTAAATCAATATTTGCCCATTTTAATATTCGTATTCGTTAGTCGATACGAAAATCAAAATGCCTAATTCGTATTCGTACGAGTACGAAAATTAATTTTCGTTACAACGATACGAGTTCATTTTGTTACAGAAAAATTAATTTTCGTATTTTCTGAATAGAGTATAGTGCAAATAGGGACCCAGTTCTGGCTTGTCTGCATAAAAGTGTAAGCCTTAA
>JASANB010000469.1:0-15028 GCA_030248155.1 Sabatieria punctata | reverse complement strand
ATAAAAAAAATGTCCCATCGCTTTTTCGGCCTTCACTCAAACGTACTGTAATTTTAATAGTGAAATTTTATTTTAATTTAATATTAATATAATAGAACTAGCCGCTTTTAATTTTAATTTAATATTAATATAATAGTCCCCAGTTAATTTTAATTTAGATTTAATATTAATACTATTAAATAACAATTTTAATAGTATTTTAATAGCATTTTAATAGTATGTTCTAAAATGCAGTCGAAAAGTTTTGGTCACACTTCAGCGAACTGGCAAAACAACATCTTTTGCTTGAAGTTGTTAGTGTTTAGTTGAAAAGTTAATCAGAGATGCAACTTAGAAGCATTTTTCTGTGGAAATTTATAACCATTTTTTAAAATGACTTTGTCTGAACCTGGTTTTCAATTGCATTCAAACACAAGTAGCTATAGAAAAACTATTGATGCATAGATAAAGAGAAATTTTTGAAAGGAAAGACTGTTACATAGCATACTGTACATGTGACATGGGAGTCTGCCCCCACCGGACTTAGGCCGGACCTCCCCGGCGGAAGGAGACCCCCCTCGGAAGCCCCCTCCGAGACGGTTTCGCTGACCTCCGCCTCCGATTTTCTGGCAAGTAAATTTTTGAGCAAATTTTTGCATTTCTTTACTATTTCAGACAAAAGAATTGCTAAAATCGCCTGCAAAACAGCCATTTTAGCTGTATTTCAGCCTAAATTAGCGTTTTTTTGGCGATTTTTAGCCAAAAATTTGCGCTTTTTTCGACTTTTGAGCGTTTTTAGTGCCCAACCCCCTCCCAAACTTTTGGCTCAGACCCACCCCAACCGGCGCCAGACCCCCCAACCCTCCTCCCCCCTTCGGCGGATGACCTGTTATATGTACATGTATGTTACATAGGTTATTGACTAGATTCAGGTCCTTTTGTCATTCAATCATGCCTATTCGTGAGAAAAGTTCCACTATTTCCAAGTGAAAACACATCCGAGATTCAGAAGGCAGTCAGAAATCTTGAATTTTCATCATTTTCTGAGGTAAAATTAGGTAACTCCTTGATTGTCAAACATGGTTTAACTATTAAAATGCTATTAAAATACTATTAAAAATAAATTTTAATATTCAGCCCCTGTGTGTATTTTTAATTTAATTTAATATAATAGTAGGGCCTCCATTTTAATATTAATACAGATTTAATACTATTAAAATGGCACTATTAATAATAGTTTCATTTTAATATTAATATATTTAAATAACAGTACTCAAACGTTTCGTTCTCAGTCACTTCTTTACCGATTTGGCTCAAATTTTCAGCAAAAAATAACAACATGGTTGGCTAAATATTCTTTAAGTTTAGTGCCAAAATTCCGACTCATACTGGTTTTATGACCCGAAAACTAGGAATGAGGGTGGTCCACGCAAATTTATTTCTTTTCGGTAATACAAGGAGTACAGTCCTGAAACTTGCAGGAATGATTGGTGTTGCTACTGGGCATAACATACTAAGCGGGCAGCCCTGTAGCTCAAAGGGCACTAAAATGGGGGAATTTCAAAAACATGAGTGCAAATCCCATAGTTAAGAAATCTGCACCTTCTAAAATCAAAGCACTGAATCTGTTGTTAGTCAATATAGATTGTAGCAGGAAGTTCGACAAATAAATGAACCTGATATTTAAGCTCTGTTCCACACCATAGTAACCATCCCTGCAGCGTTTTTTGAAAATTGAAAATCTTTAGAATTGTCATTTTGCCGGTTTTACGAAGAAAAGTCATATTTCGTCATGTTTTTGAAATTCCCCCATTTTAGTTCCCTTTGAGCTACAGGGCTGCCCGCTTAGTATGTTATGCCCAATAGCAACACCAATCATTCCTGCAAGTTTCAGGCCTGTACTCCTTGTATTCCCGAAAAAAATTAAATTTGCGTGGACCACCCTCATTCCTAGTTTTCGGGTCCTAAAACCAGTATGAGTCGGAATTTTGGCACCACACTTGCAGAATATTTAGCCAACCATGTTGTTAATTTTTGCTGAAAATTTGAGCCAAATCGGTAAAGAAGTGACTGAGAACGAAACGTTTGAGTGAAGGCCGAAAAAGCGATGGGACATTTTTTTTATCAATACTGTATATATCGAATACACACACAAAAATACACATTTTAAGTACTGTTTATGTATGGTAATGTGTATCAGCATTTTCAATGTGTATGTGTATGTGTATACACATTCAAAAAACAATGTGTATTTTATGTATGGTAAATGAGTATGTGTATACACAAACAACAGTAGTTTTACCTACACAACTGATAAACAGCTTTGAGCAATATAATGCGTTCTCTGTGGTTTGCTCTCAAAACTTGTTGATATTTCCGATTCCGATACATAGAATATCCGTCCACTACACCATCTAAAGTTATGAGTGTTCACACGTTGTAATGCTTTCTTTCATTCGTACATACATTGAACGTTACAGGTGCGTTCTGACACTGTTTGCTTAAAGATTTCTGTTAGATCTCTGTTGAACCAGACATGTACAGTTACAGTAACAGGGCGGTTTCGAAGGTTGCCCCAAGCAAAGGGCAACCTCCAGATCGGAACCTCAACAGGACTTCCCATCCCATAAGCAAATAATATTGTCACCTTCTTGTTATCTATCTATCTAATTAACTAAATTTAGTAATTTGGTTTCTAATAATCTCGGCAATCACACAGTTGTTTGCTAGTCTTGCCATTAGTTGCTAAGCACTAGAGATATTCACGAGCCTAAAAATCGCGGCTTGGCTCGGTTCGATTGTGAGCTCTATCTAGGTCAGCTCGTTTCAGCTCCTTTGCGCGCAACTCCAAGCTCACTTGAGCTCGGCTCACGAGCTTTAAATCTGTTGGAAAGCTTGGAAAAATTTAAAAGTAATACCTAAAGCTTTCCTCTCTAATTACGCGTTTTTTAGCTCAAAATAAATGTAGCAAGCATAGAAATTAAATACGAAAATTAGCTTCCAAAAGCACAATATTTTCAAAATTTAATTAAATTTCGCACATTTTTAAGTTAGTAGCGCTTTCTTGGCTCGGCTCGGTCCGCGAGCTTTCTAACCTTGATAGGCTCGCTCGATCTGGGCTCACGAGCCGAGCCGAGCTGTTTCAGGCTGGTGAACATCCCTACTAAGCAAACGCAATTGCTTGAAGCTCACACGAGCCTTTGTCGCTAAGGCAGACCCAATCGCTTGCGGGTCACGCCATGTCTAACTCTACAATTCAGTCCGCTTCAAACACCACCAGCAGTTCGCCATTGGTCTATTTGCCCATCTACCTCATGTACTGCTCGCAAGGAATCGTAATAGGTGGTAGTAACTTGGTGATTTCATTCTCAATTCTTCGCTACGAGGCACTCAGAACCAACAAAGAGTATGTTCTTCTGCTAGGCTTGAGCATAGCTGACGGTATCAACATGACCGGATTCCTGGCTGCAGGTAGAGCTCACTCTTCTCCTGTTTTCTACAGGTTCTTTCCTTGATGTGCAGGCTCCTACCGGATCAACTTGCTGGCTACGCAAATGCACAATACACTGGTTCGGGCGTTCGACTGCGTCTTCCTTCTACACAACATCATTCTGATGTGGTGTCAGTCGTGGGCCAATGGCATGCTGATGGTTGTTTCTCTGGACCGGCTCTTCTGTGTTTTCATTCCACTCACCTATATCGGTAAGTTCCGCCCAGGCATAAGCTGTGCTTTCTTTAATCAGACTTCCGGACAGGAAGCTGAGTGGGGACCAGTGACAGTTTATTTTCTAAACCATTCAGACGTACAATAAGAATAAATCACACACACACACACAACCGCACAGTTACAGACCATAAAACTGGCTGCACAGTTTGTTTCGTTTATACAGGGTCCGTCAAAAAACAACCCCGACGATTTTTTAGTTTAGTAACCGTAAATCTTAACCCCTGATCTTAACCGATTTCAATAAATCTTTTTTAAACGAAAGATAAATAAATTCTTCAAAGATTGGTGAAATTTTCATTAAGATACTCTGCTTAGTTCCTGAGATGTTTGCCCTCAAAGTCAAAACAGAGTTTTTTTGGCAATGAATAATAGTGATTAAAAAGCAATCCAGCACATTTTTTAATTTTGCAACCATGAATTTCCACCTTTTTTCAATGAAAAACAGATAAATTCTTGAAAGATTGGTGAACTTTTTGTTAAGATACTCTGCTTTGTTCTTGAGGTATTTGCCCTCAAAGTCAAAACAGATTTTTTGGTGAAGTACAAGAGCGATTTCGTTGCACTTAACAATAAAACAGATTCCTACTGCTGAGGGCTAACGAAACTTTACCGGTAAAGTAAACCGAGTTTGTGTGTCACCAGTAAAGCCTCCAGTAGCCCTCCGTTAGCAGTAATAGGAATCAATTTTATTATGAAGTTCAATGAAATAAAAGGAAAATCACTCTTGTTCATTGCCAAAATCACTGTTTTTGAGAGCGAATATCTCAGAAAGTAAGCAGATACATAAATATAAGTTGCATCACTCTTTTAATAATTCATTTATCTTTCATTTAAAAAAGGATTCATTCAAATAGGTTGAAATTTGCGCTTGCTATAGCGACAAAATCTGCAGGATTGTTTTTTGACGGACCTTGTATGTAGGCTGGACTACAACCTACACCTGCAGCATGATTTTTGGATCATGGCTGTTGGGAGCGGTCAGCTTTACCATCTACGGAGTGATGTCCTATGTATACGAGACGGACAAGCCGGCCGTGTATGCTCCATGCCTCACCTACCACGCCATCAGGAACACACCAACGGCGTTCCAGACCTGGCTGCAGGCCGTTCCGTCCATGCTGGCCTTCGCCAGCGTATTTCTGTACGTAGTGGTGTGGATTGGCCACAATCGCCATACAGCTCAGGTGTGTGTGTGCCAGGATTTTGGCTGAGCAGTTGGTTTTTGCAGATCGCTGGATTGGGCCAGGACCAACCGGCTCAGAAGGAGCAGTTACGTCGGCAACGCAAGACCACAGTGAGTCTGGGGCTCAGTTGCCTCTGCACCTTCCTGCTCTTCTGCTTGCCGATGACGTTGGCCAACCGACTGACCACCGCTGGCTTCAAGAGTATCCCATTGATCTTCTATGTGCTCTCCACCTTCAACCCCCTCTGCAATGTCTTCATCTATCAAGTAAACAGAGCTCACTTAAATAGCACAGTCACAGTTGCAGAGTTGCACATAGATACGGCACAAAGAACTGCGGATGGCTCTCAAGGGCTTACTCACCAACAAGTCGCTACCGATGGATATCAGACTGTGGCAAACAGTCGCCATCGCCAGTAATGTTGTTCAAGTGCAACACTCGGCCAAGAATGGGTAGACCTAAGAGAGACAGACCTGGGACAGTAACTTTGTCCAATAACCTGGCTGTGAGTACTGTTGTTTGGGTATTCTGAGGAATCGGTTCCGAATGGATAGGTATTCGCAAAAATAGCGGTATTTATTAGGTATTTACTGAAAATGTTTTGCAAAGTCAAAACGCTGAATTTCCAATTTGCACGGCCATGGAATTAGTCATTTCCAAGGTTAGAGGCTTGAAAATTCATCAAAAGCAATGGGATTTACAGTTTTCAAGGAATTTTTTGAAAATATTTTTTAGTTTTTTATGGAATGAACTCGTTTCTATGAATAATTTTGGCTAAGAGAAATGCTTCTATTGTACTGTGGTTTTAAGCCCAGCTAGTGTACAGTATGGAGATCTAACAAGTGAATGTACTGTACATCAAGTTACATAGAGAGTTGATTATTAAAGAGCAGTGTGAAGTTAAGCCAAAACTAGACAGACCAACGCTTCTAGTGAGAAGGCAAGTTTAGGACAGGGAGTAGGGTCAGAGGACTAAAGATCCTACAAATGCGATATTTTGAAAGGATGTCGGAATAGGATGTGTTTCTGCGTGCCTCAAAATACAAAATTACAAAGAAAACATTGTGATCATTGGGAATTTTCTAAAAATTGCACTAAGCTGGACAAAAATACCGATTCCCAAAATAATCGGTATACCCGGTATATACCAGGAATCGGTACAGTAGGTATTTATTGGGCAGGTATTTCGAAAATACCCATTTTTCGGTTGGCTTCGGTATACCCATAATCAGTAGTAACTGTGAGTAAGATGGGTTGACGTTGTTGGGCTTAGTTAGTGCTTTGTCGTGTGTTCATACACTATACATAGTTCAGAAACAGGTATTTTTCTGCGGTTAACGCAATTTATACTTTTGTTTGATGTTGTTGTGTAACTTTGTCGTGTTCATATACGAGAAATATAAGACACCATTCTGTTTCTTAGGCCGCTTTATTGACTGTTCATTGTCTTTGCGTTTTGTATGTTCTTGTGACGTTCTGTGTATCGCTGTATTTTTGCTAGAGTAGAGGACCTGAATGTACAGTAGATCAGACGAGCCTACGATCATCTTTGCGGCCCATTTTGAATCGATTGTCGTTTTGTGGCAGTAAATTTACAGTCAAACCTCCATAAGTCCAACGGTTTTGTAGGTTCCGAAATTTATGCTACGGTATCTTATAGCATTACGGTGCACCTCCATACATACATGTCGCTGGGTTTTTCCGTGGGGGGGCCTTTTTGAAATCCCAAATAGGGTTTTGGGACCAAGTCCAAAGTGGGTTTTGCGACCTTTTTTGGGGTCCAAAAGTGGGTTTTGTCGCCCTTTTTTTGGGGTAAAAAGCGGGTTTTGTCGACCTTTTTTAGGGATTCTGGGGCGAAAAATGGCTTCAAAACCCTATTTGGACCGAAAAAAGCCTTAAAACCCTGTTTTTGCATTAAAAATGCCTTAAAAACCCTGTTCCGGTTGAAAATAATGCCTTAAAAACCGAATATTGAAGCAACGAATGTAATAAAAAGCTGTTTTGCGCTCAAAATACATATTGAATATGAGTTTCAGCGTTAAAATACAGATTGAAATGCGTTATATTGACTAAAAATAGTTCAGAGAACCCTAATTTCGATTCTGAGGTGCGCGCAAAACCCTGTTTTGACTTAAGATTAGTAAAAAACCCTATTCAGTGATTTGAATGCAGTTCTTAAACCCTGTTTTTAGGGTTTCTAATCAACCTAAAAACCCTCTCTCGGCTTTCTAGCCAGTGCTAAAACCCTGTTTGGAGTTTCAAAGTAACCTAAAAACCCTAATCAGGTTTTGAAAGTAACCTGAAAACCCTAATCAGGGTTTCAAAGTAGCCTAAAAACCCTAAACAGGGTTTGAAAGTAACCTGGAAACCCTAATCAGGGTTTAAAAGTAACCTGAAAACCCTAATCAGGGTTTAAAAGTTACCTGAAAACCCTAATCAGGCTTTAAAAGTAGCCTAAAAACCCTAATCAGGTTTTAGAGTAACCTGAAAACCCTAATCAGGGTTTAAAAGTAACCTGAAAACCCTGTTTAGGGTTTCAAAGTAGCCAAAAACCCTAATTAGGGTTTGAAAGTAACCAGAAAACCATAATCAGGGTTTCAAAGTAGCCTAAAAACCCTAAACAGGGTTTAAAAGTATAACCTGAAAACCCTAATCAGGGTTTAAAAGTTACCTGAAAACCCTAATCAGGCTTTAAAAGTTACCTGAAAACCCTAATCAGGCTTTAAAAGTAGCCTAAAAACCAGTGTTGTGCCTAGCTCAAATTTGTAAAACTCGGTAAGTATTCAGTAAGTAAATCCAGATTTTTTTGAAATTCAGTAAGTACGAGTAAGTACTGGGTTTTTCAAAGAAAACCCTGTAGGTACTCAGTAAACAATTCAGTAAACTCAGTAAAACCTTCAAAATTCAGAAATGTACAATTTATCTGAAAATGTTTACCTGATATAGCTTTTAGCTACTAGAATCCTTTTTCAGTGCTGATTGATGAGTTTAAGATAATGTAGCTCGACTTTTCAGAATTTTAGTCGTGTTTTGTGTTATTTCACAATATTTATTGTGCTAATTGGCATGCATGGAAAGCCTTAAAATATGCACACTATATATAGTGACTAGAGGATGTGGCTTCAGATGAAAAGCCTGGCCAAATTGGTAAGTGAACATTTGTTCTAATTTTCGCCATTTCCTCACAGTTCATCAGACTGAAGCAAAAAACGTCAATCAAAATATAGCTAATTGTAGTAGATATAGTTTCTACTTCTATAATAGTGTTTGCGTCTGATAGTCTGTTCGCAATTCTGCCGCGCATAGAAAGGTTATGCAAGCTGTGAAAATTGCAAAAAAATTGGCAAAAATTGTGTGTTTTCTTCGTTAGCAGATCTATTAGCGAAAGAAAAACCGTATATTTTCTTTCACAGGTGCGGCGAGCTACCTATTGCAGAAGCTTTTACTCAGTAAACAACTCAATAAATTACCGAGTACCGAGTTTACCGAATTTTTTTCTAATTGAGTAATTTA
Source organism: Sabatieria punctata (assembly GCA_030248155.1). Lineage (NCBI taxonomy): Eukaryota > Metazoa > Nematoda > Chromadorea > Araeolaimida > Comesomatidae > Sabatieria > Sabatieria punctata. The sequence continues at coordinate 6,625 of JASANB010000469.1, read as the reverse complement.
AAACTGAAACTCGGTATTCAGTAAGTAAAATGACGAAAAATTTTTACCGGTAAGTAAAAGTACTTACTTTAATTCAAAATAACTAAGTACCGAGTACTGTAATTTTAATAGTGAAATTTTATTTTAATTTAATATTAATATAATAGAACTAGCCGATTTTAATTTTAATTTAATATTAATATAATAGTCCCCTGTTAATTTTAATTTAGATTTAATATTAATACTATTAAATAACAATTTTAATAGTATTTTAATAGCATTTTAATAGTATATTCTAAAATGCAGTCGAAAAGTTTTTGTCACACTTCAGCGAACTGGCAAAACAACATCTTTTGCTTGAAGTTGTTAGTGTTAGTTGAAAATTTAATCAGAGATGCAACTTAGAAGCATTTTTCTGTGGAAATTTATAACCAATTTTTGAAATGACTTTGTCTGAACCTGGTTTTAAATTGCATTCAAACACAAGTAGCTATAGAAAAACTATTCAGTCATAGTTAAAGAGAAATTTTTGAAAGGAAAGACTGTTATTACATAGGTTATTGACTAGATTCAGGCCCTTTTGTCATTCATGCCTATTAGTGAGAAAAGTTCCACTATTTCCAAGTGAAAACACATTCGAGATTCAGAGGGCAGTCAGAAATCTTCAATTTTCATCATTTTCTGAGGTAAAATTATGTAACTCCTTGATTGTCAAACATGGTTTAACTATTAAAATGCTATTAAAATACTATTAAAAATAAATTTTAATATTCAGCCCCTCTGTGTATTTTTAATTTAATTTAATATAATAGTAGGGCCTCTATTTTAATATTAATATAGATTTAATACTATTAAAATGGCACTATTAATAATAGTTTCATTTTAATATTAATATATTTAAATAACAGTAGTACCGAGTAACTTTTACTCAGTAAATTTACTGGGAACAACACTGCTAAAAACCCTAATCAGGGTTTAAAAGTATCCTGAAAACCCTAATCAGGCTTTAAAAGTAGCCTAAAAACCCTAATCAGGGTTTTAGAGTAACCTGAAAACCCTAATCAGGGTTTAAAAGTAACCTGAAAACACTGTTTAGGGTTTCAAAGTAGCCTAAAAACCCTAATCAGGGTTTCTAAGCAGTCTAAAAACCCTATTTAGGATTTCTAAGCCTTACAAAACCCTGTTTTGGGTTGTATGGTAGCCGAAAACCCAATTTTGTGCTGCAGAATGTACTGTCTGGGCTAAAATTTTCTTTACTCTGGAATCCAAAAGTGGGTTTTCAGGTCCCCCCAAAAATCCGCTGGGGGGACTTTTGCCGAAAAATCGGGCTTGGGGGGCCGGCCCCCCTTTACACCCCCAACGACATGTATGCCTCCATAAGTGGAACGCCTCAGTAAGTGCAAGTGCAATGCTAAACCGTGTCTGGCACTCGGCAATTAAGTAGAACCTCTGTAAGTGCAATATCTCCATTAGTGCAACGCGATTTCCGCAACTGCAACGCAGCAGAGGGTTGTGTAGGTCAATCTCAGGGTGTGCCATAAAAAGGCGGTATTGCGTGGTTCCTCTGACGTGTTCCTTTTGTGTTACGTTCTATTTGTTCCTTAGTAGGTACGTTGAACAGTTTGAGAGAGCGGCTGGAAAGTAAAGTGAGGTACGTCTGAGAAAATTTAGGATTTCGTCTTATCGTCTAACGTTTTCCAAGTTCAAATCTAAATCTAACGCTTGGTATGCGCAGCACCAGCACAAGCTTTCTCATAGAAGCTTTGGTCTCTAAAAAGTCGTCAGGCAAAGGGAGAGGAGAGAAAGTTTCTCTTCCAAAACGTCCCGCAAGAACCCTGATAAAGTGCAGGGAAAGACTTAGCACGCGCAGCAGGTAGAATTGATCGATGTTAACGGTAACGTGGGCACATACGTATATGCCTACTTCGTTTGTATATGTACAGTATATGTATATGTATATATACAAATGCACATTAGTTTGTATATGTATATGTATATATACATATACAAACAAAATTTCAATATTGCATATTTTTTTGTATATTTGTATATTAAGAATATTATAAATTTTATGATGCAAAGCATAATTTCGACAAACCAGGTGGGGTAGGGGTACCATGACGGGTGTCATTGTCATAGGGTAGGGCGTTGTAGGGCTAGCCAACATGAAATATTCTCAAATTGCATGAGTGTGTTCCGATTTCAGGCAGTTCTCCCAACCGGTGCGAACTCTATTAAGTGATACTGCCCTCAGTCTAAGATTTTTACCAGCTAAAATTTATGTTGTTGCTAAAACTGAGCCTTTTTAGGATCTGTAATATCAAGAAATTTTTTGTGTGGTGTGGGTAAGTCACAGCTGGTCGAATATCTTTAAGTAATACAAATGCTAGCAACAGATTCAAACTTACGCTTTAGGTACACCCCTTAGTTGTAGGTTAACAGGTATGTTAAGGCTTAGGTTCTGGCTTTAGTCTTCGATTCAGGCCTACTAGGCTCGTACATACATACCTAGGTATAGTTTTAAGCAGAAATAGCCCCTGAAATCGTTATTACGCATCATAGGGAGAATGGATGAACGGTTTTATCTTAAAAAATATATTCCATTTTTTCGTTTCAAACAGCAAATCTCATTGCGAAATACTTCTAAAACGAAGATGAATAATATTTGGTCTTAATGCAGATGAGGCTAAATCGCAAATTTAACAAATTCTTCTGGAAAAGTTGAAGACATAGGCTCAAAATACAAAAACACCCAAAGAAACTGTAAAAATATCTCAATTACCATACGAAAGTGGCCAAAATGTGCTAAACTAGTTACTGCAAAAATATACAAATGAAAATATACAAACCGTTTATATACTGTATCAAGTCTGTTTGTATATGTATATTGAATATTGCATCAACAGTCCGTTTGTATATGTATATGTATATTCAAAACATTTGTATATATATACAAATTTGTATATGTATATTTGAATATACAAACCCACACTAGTTAACGGCGTGACTTTGGCACACGCAGCAGAGGCCGGACGCTGGAGGGAGGGAGGGGCGCGTTTGATTTTGCCGCTTCAAATCTGTGGGCAATTAGTAAAAGGGGCGATGGGGGCGACAGGGCGTTTTCGCGGTACGGGAGCGGTCCAATTCCGCTCATGTCTTGTGAATACTCGGTTCATCACCCCCACACTATATCGCATCAAGTTTTGCCTGCCACTACCCACGATTTGCACACAACGATCTTCGGCGAAGTACTATCGCTAGAATCGACCAATTCAGTAGCGGAAACGACAACTTTCCTTCAGATTGTGATGAGTTCAACTCTTCCAGCTGCTATACTTCGTCCATGCCTTCTGGGCTTTCACTTTCTTCTCTTCTGGCCAACTCCGATTCGCCATGCCGAAAATTATCCCAAGAATCAGCCGATTCAGGAGTGGAAATTGACAAAACTGATGATTTTTTTCTGATTGCATTGCAACGATTTCACCTTTTCTGCTTCCATAATTCTTTGGGCCACTAGCACCTGTTCTGGTCCACTTCAAATCGTCACACTACTATCCTAAGAATCGGCCGATTGGTTCCCAAAGAAGGTGAATTTTTTGAGTTTTCTTCAGATTGCAACGATTTCAGCTTTTTTAGCTACAGTCCCGCTCTCAAACAGCTCGACCAACAGCCAATATTGGCCAATATTGGCAAATATCGCCAACGAAGCCAACAGGCGCGCTGGGTCACCAACAGGACCCACAAATGACCCACACCAACAACAAAACGACAACACCGCCGCCAACAGACCGCCTTGGGGCATTGCGCGCGGCTGCCACGAGGTCTACTGCACCTGTTACAATTAATTAGCAAAACTTTCACACAAATTTCAGCACGTTTTATGACATTGTAGGCCACCGTTATTTCAAGAAACCGGCCGCCGGTCAGCACTTAGAAAGCAGTGCACGCAATTTTTTAGGAAAACCGGTCGCCGGTCAGTGCTTAGAAAGCAGTGGGCGCAATTTTTTAGGTAAACCGTCCGCCGGTCAGTGCTTAGAAAGCAGTGCACGCAATTTTTTAGGTAAACCGGCCGCCGGTCAGCGCTTAGAAAGCAGTGCGCGCAATTTTATTAGGTAAACCGGCCGCCGGTCGGTGCTTAGAAAGCAGTGCGCGCAATTTTTTAGGTAAACCGGCCGCCGGTCAGTGCGTAGAAAACAGTACGCGCAATTTTATTAGGTAAACCGGCCGCCGGTCAGTGCTTAGAAAGCAGTGCACCATACATGTGCATGGTCGGCGGCTCAGGGAGGGACGGCCAGGTCTCCGTGCGTAGTTGCCTGGATTTAGGTGCAAATTTTCGGTGGGACATTCAAATTTTGGCGGGTAATTTGAATTTTCGTCCAAAATTTTGGCGGGAAATTTGAATTTTATCCAAAATTTTGGCTGAAAATACGAAATTTTCGGTCATAATTCAAAAATTTGCGGTAAAAATCAAATTTTCGACAAAAAATTGCCAAAAAACCACTTTTCTGATAGAAACATTGTCAAAAAATCGAAATTTTCCAGGAAAATTTGAAAAAATTTCGGGTTTGGTGCGTAGTTGCCTGGAGGAAGGGTGCGTAGTTGCGTAGTTGCCAAAATTGATTTCTGTGGCTTAAAAACGCATCTGGAGGCTTTCTAGCAGCCTCTAGCAACGTTTGGTAGATTTTCATTTTCGTCCCCCCCTGTCCCCCCCTGGGCACCCCCCATGCACATGTATGCAGTGTACGCAATTTTTTAGGAAAACCGGTCGCCGGTCAGTGCTTAGAAAGCAGTGGGCGCAATTTTTTAGGTAAACCGTCCGCCGGTCAGTGCTTAGAAAGCAGTGCACGCAATTTTTTAGGTAAACCGGCCGCCGGTCAGCGCTTAGAAAGCAGTGCGCGCAATTTTATTAGGTAAACCGGCCGCCGGTCGGTGCTTAGAAAGCAGTGCGCGCAATTTTTTAGGTAAACCGGCCGCCGGTCAGCGCTTAGAAAGCAGTGCGCACAATTTTATTAGGTAAACCGGCCGCCGGTCAGTGCTTAGAAAGCAGTGCGCGCAATTTTTTAGGTAAACCGGCCGCCGGTCAGTGCTTAGAAAGCAGTGCGCGCAATTTTATTAGGTAAACCGGCCGCCGGTCAGTGCTTAGAAAGCAGTGCGCGCAATTTTTTAGGTAAACCGGCCGCCGGTCACCGCTTAGAAAGCAGTGCGCACAATTTTATTAGGTAACCCGGCCGCCGGTCAGTGCGTAGAAAACAGTGCGCGCAATTTTATTAGGTAAACCGGCCGCCGGTCAGTGCTTAGAAGAATGCAATGCAATCAATTGCGTGCCCTCAACGCGAACCACATTGGTGACAGAGCCTAAAAGAGTAGGGACCAATAAGACCAAGTAGCGGCCAACAGTCAGATCGGCCTACACACCAACAGCAATTAACGTCTAGCCGGCACCCCATAAACACGGCCAACAATCGCGTGCAAAGAATGCCTGGTTGTTGGCCCAATTCTCGTCCAATTCTAGCAGTTGGTCGAGCTGTTTGAGAGCGGGACTGTACGTACAGTACTTCTTTCATGCACCCTTGACTTTTACTCTTCTGGCCAACTGCAACTCCGATTCGCTAAACCGAAGTAGCATTCCATGAATCGGTCAATTCGCTTGTGGAAATCAGTTGAACTGACGATGTTCATATTTCTTCGATACACTCTGGCTCTGCCTTGTTTAGTATTTCTCAAGGTGTTTTTGTCTCGGAAAATTCGAACCCCTCAGAACCTGTACCCCCTAAATTTTTTCTGTCCCTGAAATTTGCTTTTTTGCGCCCCCTTAGAATTTGTACCCTTCAAAACTTTTGCCTCCTAAAGTTTTCTGTCTATTGTAACTTCTTGCTCCTTGTATTTTTCGGGATGTTTTTAGTCCCGCTTTAATGAAAATTTTGGGTTCTGAAAATTTTCGGGGTGTTTTTTCTTTGCAGGCGGTAAAAAATTAAAGCGGGACTAAAAACATCCCGAAAAATACAAGGAGCAAGAAGTTACAGGGACAGAAAAATTTTAGGAGGCAAAACTTTTGAAGGCAACCAGAGATAGACAGCTTTGAAGCTTACACTGCTAAGGTGAGGCAGATTGCTAAACAGGTCGGGGGTCGATGGCTTCAAGTGTCAAAAGCAAAGCGTTTGGGTCACCAGAAGGTTGCCGGCAGTTCTCGCCCATTGCTTGTGACTGTTCCCAACGAGAACCGATAGCGAACTTAGTTGAGTAGAGTAACGCTAAGCAAATACGCAAACAAGCAGCTTTGTGCAATGTATTCTTGAAGCCCGACCTGTTTGAGCTGCAACGGCACAATCAGAAGAATTTGGGCATCGCTGAAAGAGCGACGAAAAAATGCTGAAAAGGTTACAATCAGAAATGGCGCCATTGTTCTCACCGCAAGCATTAATCGATTATGATAGGCAAGTTTACAAAGCAGTATGTAGTACAGTTGGTAGGTATACCTGAACCTGAACCTGAAACCTGGGTATTAACCTGAAAATTGTGAACCTGAACCTGAACCTGAACCTACTTGAAAATAAAAGTACTTACCTGACACCTACTAGGTCGGTACCTACTTTTCAGGTTTTTCTTGTCTTAAACTTCCGCCGGTACAAGTAGCATGTATACTGTC
>JASANB010000468.1:0-64386 GCA_030248155.1 Sabatieria punctata | reverse complement strand
TACTCAAGAAACATGCCACAAAGAAATTATCACTATAATCTATTTTTAGTTTAGCATCTAGGTTTTTAGTTGATTGGCGCAAACCAGCTTCCTAGTTAAAGCATTTCAAAAGGTCCCAATCAGTAATAAAGTACATGGAATTTTGATATCGTCGGAACACTAGTTATCTCAGCTGCATATAGGAATCATCAACCATAGGAATCCTATACTATTTTGTTCAGGCCACACTATTTGTGTAGATTAGAAAACAAATATATGTATATTTCCCAAAATTTGTGCACAATCTATGACTTGACTGAACATCCGACAGAAGCCGCTTGAGATTAAGCTCAAGCCAAGTTCAACAAAACCTAATTTCCAGTTTGATGAAGGAAGAACGGCGAGCTGTGACTCAAATGATAGCTTGCAGCAAGCGCTATTGTAGTGTAGCTAGTTAAACATACAGTACCTGCCGCTTAAGCTTCTAGTAAACCTGCTTATCAGGTAGTATTTAAGATGCATTTTGCGAGAAAGTCAGCTTTGAGGGGGCAAGCAGGGCCATCTCACGGATCTGGCTGATATTTATATCTATTAAAATAGAGCACAGTCGAAGACCAACGGTGCATGCCCGGCCACCAGCAACCCCCTAGAACCGGAGCTACACCCCCTCAAATTTGGGTCGGCTCGGCAGCAATTTTCGGGCTCATTTTAATAGCTCTGACACCCTCCATTCAAACGATCACCCTTCATTCGTTTCTTAAGCAAGGATCTCGACTCACATATGGTTTTGTAGCTGGTCCAATGGCCTTTCATTTTCTGGTACTCCCGTTTCCAGATCGTAGCTGGTTACCGAGATATTCGCCGAAAACTGCGAAATTTCCACAAAATGCCACTCCGTTTTTTTTCGAAAAATCTTTATAACTTTTTGTGCAAAGGGCCTGCCGAGCTAATGTTTTAACAAAAGTTAGGCATGAGTTGGCCAAACAAAGTGAGCGCCCCAAAGTGTGCGGTTAGGGGGGAGGGGGGTGTTTTGGCCTCTCAAAGGTGTTCGAAAAAAATTTTTTTTCTGCAAAGCTTACTTGTTAGCCTACTGTTATATGCAGTTTTGTGTGCTGAGTTCGAAAATGCATTCAGTTTAGCTAGATTCGCTCTGGATCGGGAGAAATTGGGGTCCAAAGTTGATACCAACCCTTTTTCTTGACTGGCACCACTCGCTAGTATGACCATTAACCGCGGTGCAATGCAGTTTTTCTTATGTAGTTTTTGCTGCTGAACCCGAAAATAACTTTATTTTTGCTCTACGTTGTCTACTTTTGAAGATATCGGCATTTTCATGATTTGGGAAGAAAACGGCTGCACTTGCTATAACATGCTCGTTTGAAAGGTGACTCAATTCAGTCGCATCTAGGGTACAGAGCCATAAAAATTTATATCACCTAATGCAGTTTTTCCCGCTGATTACGAAAATGACATCTGTTTTTCAATCTGACTGCTCCTGAGCTACTTATGTAACTTTTATGCCCTGGTACTCAGACAATAAGTCATCTGTCAAATCTGGTCATAATATGGTATCTATCTGCTGCAGTGTTATCCGCTGATTCAGAATATCATTATATTTTTGCGCTACGGCCACTCGGTCGCAAGTTATGGACCTCCGAAGTTTCATTAAGAAACATGCTGTGAGAAGCCATAATCCTGAAATAGATGTTCAGCAGTCATGCATTTCTGAAGGGAACCTTTTGTCAGTCAATAGTGTACCCGACCTATTTTGACCCGCTGAGTTCAAAAATGGCGTTTGTTTTGATCTATAGCTGCTCCTTTTGGAGATTTATGAATATTAATGCAAATTTCGTTTGATCAGTAATATCTCAAAATTGAACATGGAAGGCCACTGGACCAGCTACAAAACCATATGTGACTCGGGATCCTAGCTTAAGAAACGAATGAAGGGTGATCGTTTGAATGGAGGGTGTCAAAGCTACGTATTAAAATGAGCCCGAAAATTGCTGCCGACCCAACTTTGAGGGGGTGTAGCTCCGGTTCCAGGGGGTTGCTGGGTGGCCGAGCATGCACCGTTGGTCTTTGACTGTGCTCTATTTTAATAGATATAAATACACTGAACAACAAATTTTTTTTACTGGAAATGTGTGAAGTGATTTAGACTAATTTGGGTACGCTGATTTCAAAAATCATAACCGTTTTGCTGTATCACGTCAGGATTTTTAGTAGCAGAAATATTCCCATTGCCTATAAGACAGGATTTCAATGAAATCATTCTCCATTTATTTCATCATGAATGCTTCAAAATTATAGAAATTACAGAAAAACTCCACTAGGATGTAGTTAGAAATACTTATGGCAAGTTAGAAATACTCTGTCGCAAGTTATGGACCTCCAAAGTTTCATTAAGAAACGTGGCGTGAGGAGCCATAATCCTAAAATATATGCTCAGTATTCATGCATTTCTGAAATGAACCTTTTGTCAGTCAATAGTGTACCCGACCTATTTTCACCCGCTGAGTTCAAAAAATGGCATTTGTTTTTGTCTTCTGTTGTTCATTTTTGTGATATTACTGATAAAAAAATTTTTGCATTAATATTCATGTATCTCCAAAACGAGTAACTATAGGTTAAAACAAACGCCATTTTTGAACTCAGCGGGTCAAAATAGGTCGGGTACACTATTGACTGACAAAAGGTTTATTTCAGAAATGCATGAATACTGAGCATATATTTTAGGATTATGGCTTCTCACGGCATGTTTCTTAATGAAACTTTGGAGGTCCATAACTTGCGACAGAGTGGCCGTAGCGCAAAAATATGATAATATTCTGAATCAGCGGAGAAAACTGCACCAGATAGATACCATATTATGTCCAGAGTTGGCAGATAACTTATTGTCTGAGTACCAGGGCATAAAAGTTACATAAGTAGCTCAGGAGCAGTCAGATTGAAAAACAGATGTCATTTTCGTAATCAGCGGGAAAAACTGCATTAGGTGATAAAAAAATTTTTATGGCTCTGCACCCTAGATGCGACTGAATTGAGTCACCTCTCAAACAAGCATGTTATAGCAAGTTACAAAGGAAGCTGAGGGTGAGAGAGTCTTGGAGTACAAAGAGGCCCCTGTTGAGGTGCGTCAGGACTACCAAGACCTGCGAACCCTCCTGGAAGAGAGGTTTGGATGCAATACCAACGCCGTCCACAACTTGCTGTCACTGGAACGGTTCATCCAGAAACCTAAAGAATCGGTTGTTGCCTTTGCTGGACGAGTTTGTCTGTTGGGTTCGAAGGCCTATCCACGTTTAGCCAAAGCAGCTAAAGATCGCATCCTCTTGCACCGATTCCTGATTGGATTGCAGAAAAGCATCAAAGGGCGACAGTGGGATAAAGACCCTCAAACTTTTCCACAAGCAATCGATCTAGCAGTGAGACTTGAAGCAAGAGACACGATGTTTCCTACAGATGCCACACTTTCGAGTAGCAACAGTAGTTTGGTACAGCAATTCGCAACGAACAAGCAGAGTTCAATTCAAAGATGCTGTAAAGCATCCATCAATTGAGTGCTTCAATGGCAGAACAATCAGCTAAGAAAACTCATTGGCCCTGTGACAACAAGGAAGACCCCTCATATCAAGTCAGCCCTCAGCCATCCACAGTTCTGAATCAGCTTACCCGCAACCTACCTGCAACCTGTTCAGTTCAAGGCAGGATGTTAGCTTCAAATCTGAGGTTCTGAAAGAAGTGCAGAGTCTGAGGAAGCAAGTCCATGTGTTGTCATCAATACTCAAAGCAAGCCAAATGGCTCAATGCAGCTCAGAGGAACTTATGACTTTAAGCAATCCAGAAGATTCAACTCAACATCAGCTGAACGCCCCAGAGGAGAAGGATGCTCAATTAGAAGATCTTCAGTTGATTGTGACTGAAGAACCTGCATCAGCTTCAGTAGAGGAACCTAGAGAAGTTGCCCCAGAAGCACAAGTCGATCTCAGGTTGCCAGAACTTGAAGAAACAGCAGAGCTCTGTCTTCAGTCAGCAATGAATGCAGAATCTATGACATCTGACCAAAAGATCAATAAAGTGGAGGCAAACTCAGTGACTGCATTGTGCACAGAGAGCGCTGAGAAAACAACTGATTGTGTCCATAGTTTGGACTCTGTCTGTGCATACATGTAACAGGTCATCCGCCGATGGGGGGAGGGGGGGTTGGGGGGGTCTGGCGCCGGCCGGGGGGGTCTGAGCCAAAATTTTGGGGGGAGGGGGGGTGGGCACTAAAACGCTCAAAAATCGAAAAAATCGCAATTTTTTGGCTAAAAATTGCCAAAAATCGCTAATTTGGGCTGAAATACAGCTAAAAAGTGTGTTTTTGCAGGCGATTTTGGCAATTTTTGTGTGTGAAATTGTAAAAAATTGCAAAAATTTGCTCGAAAATTTAGTTGCCAGGAAAATCGGAGGGGGGGTCGGTGAAATCGTCTCGGGGGGGGGGGGGGGGTCTGGCCTAGGTCGGGTGGGGGGCAGACCCCCCCAGACCCCCCCTGTTACATGTATGTGTCTGTGATATGCACTTCAGCAGAGGAAAGGAGTATTTGTCAACGCCATGCTTGAAGCTGGGTCTTTCTGGCCATCGCACCACCTCAAAGCTCAGCTGTGACTCTTGCACTCAACTAGAACTGCATGGCTGGAAGAAAAGGCCAAAAATGCAGCTGCCACCCCAGCATGCAGAAGCAGCTGTCCAAGTGGTGCCAGGGTTTCCACGGGATCCTGGTGTTGCAGTTGCTACAGATGTGGAAGGTGTCCTCTTGAGGTCTGTTCCTGAGAAATTTTCGTGGGAACACAGGAAACGCCAAAGATATCGGCATTGTCTGTTCGGCTAACTGTGCCTGATTTGCCAATATGTACTGTGGTGTGTGGTGTGCTGTGATCTTGGTTTTGATTGTGGTTAAAGTTAAGGCCTGTTGATAAAGAGTCTGCCCATCCACATCCTTTTTCCTGTTTTTGTTTTACTGTAACTTGAGTTCCAGATTGCATCACAGCGACTGTCTCTCACCTGAGACGCCTGTTCAAGTAGGTAAGTTTTATGAGTCAGTGTCTGATTCGATCGAGTCTTGGTATTCAGACCCAAAATTGAAAGTTTGGCGTAGAAGGCTGTAAGTTGGCAAACTAATACTACTTGATGAGTTATTCAACTGCTGCTGAGGATTTCCCAATTCGACGCTCCACGCTCGAGATATAAGCCCGCGAAAATCGGCTTGCTTAACTATGGAACGAAAATTTCCAACTTCAATTTCTTTCTTACTGACAAGGGTTGGGACCAGGGTTGTATAATTAACAGTTAAAAATTCAGACCTGTTATTAACAGTGTTAATAACGTTAATAACAGTGTTATTAACATAAAAACCTGTTAAAAATTCAAAAACGCCTGAATTTGCTCCAGCAGCATGGCAAAAGCCTAGTAAACACTATTTCATGGCCATAAGGTGATCATTTAAAAGGGTATTGCAGTTTTATATAGAAACATAACAGTGCAACAGCATTATGAAAACAGTAAATCATTCACTGGTCTGTAACCGACTGAAAGGACCAGATTCCCAATCACTCTCATGGGTCGGGTAGAGGGGTCCCTTAACCTGTCTCGCGGGCTGGGTGAGGGGTTGGCCTTTCCAGCAGGGAATAACCGCCCCCCAAACCCCCTAATACATGTATGGTTGAAACCGTCTTGTTGCTGTTAGAAGAGGATTTCCAGTTGCTGGACATTCTCGTGTCTGAGCTTTCCTGTCTGCAGAGTCACTCGTTCACCCGAATTCTTGACTAAATTTTTCAACTGCATGTGCAAAAACCTGGTCAAGAAGTTCACTATTTCTCTATTTCTGGTATTAAGCCCAGTGCGCAAGCCAAGATAACAATGTTTGAACGTAGTCGCTGACTGTTAGGAAAGATGCCTTTAAAATGGTCCTGCTTTCATGGTACAGTGTCTGAGCTATTATTTATGGTATTTCTGTGGTGATATAAAGTATTTTCCCTGAAAATATACTGGGTGTTGCTCGACAATTGCTTCGTTATTGAGACCCTGCCCTATTGTATTGGCAAATTGCTGTGCAATCACTCCAATTAGCGCACTCATCTGGATTACTACAGCCCGTTTCTATAAGTTCAATGAATAAATAGGTTTTTGCGAATAACTTCTTACAGATGCGTCGGAGGGTTTTGGGCTTCATGACCAAAGTTGTAGAGGGGCTTGAGCTCTGGTTGAATTTGCATTCTAATCTGCGCAACGTTGCTTGGTAATCCTAATTTGCGCCATGGAAAAAAATGAACTTTTTATATGGTCCCTATGGAAGTGATTTGAGCACGGAATTGGATTTCTCACACGGTGGCGATTCTAAGGATGTATTTATATTGATTGTAGGTCGAACGGTTCCAAAGATACGGCCTTTTGAAAGTAGGCCTACTGTGGAAACGGGCGTTGGGGTCGATTCGTGTCCAGTAGTTTTTAGTCGTCCATGTGTTTACTATACTAAGTTTGTAGTCAGACTGTTGAAGGTCTCAATAACTAGCAGAAGTACGGTAAATAATCATTCTATGAAGCGCTGGATGCATCCCGAGTTGCGGGAAGCTTAAAATAATTTTTTACACTAATTCGAATTATTTACAAGCCTCATGTTAATAACGTGTTATTAACGTGTTAATAACACGTGTTAATAACGTGTTTTTAACAGCTACCCAACCCTGGTTGGGACTTAAAAATTGGGGCTTTTAGGTAACTTTTCGAGTAGATTAAGAATCTTTAGTCCAAAATTGTTTTCGATGAAAAAAATTTTTTCGCCCCCTTTGGAGCCCCCCAACTCGACTGGAACCCCTAGATGCATTTTTTTTATTTTAGAATTTCGTAGCGCTATTCAAGACCTACACTTTGGTATAAAATATTCAAGATTTGAGAGGTAGGTTTTCGACAAAATTGACTTTGAATGTACAAAAACCTGCTTTTTTGTCCCTATTGTCTGGCGATTTTGTTCATTCAAAGTCAATTTTCTCGAAAACCTACCTCTCAAATCTTGAATATTTTATACCAAAATGTAGCCCTTGAATAGCGCTACCAAATTCTAAAATAAAAAATGCGTCTAGAGGGGGTTCCAGTCGAGCTGTGGGGCTCCAAAGGGGGGCGAAAAAAATTTTTTCCATAGAAAACAATTTTAGACTGAAAATTCTTAATCTACTCGAAAGTTAGCTAAAAGCCCCAATTTTTAGGTCTCAGTTACGATTTAAAGGCTAGAAATCGTTTGCGACATTTCCGAGCACATTGAAAGTTGGCGATTTTTCCAGGTTTTGGACATTCAAAGTGAATTTTCTCCAAAACCTACCTCTCAAATCTTGAATATTTTATACCAAAATGTAGCTCTTGAATAGCGCTACGAAATTCTAAAATAAAAAAGTGCGTCTAGGGGGGTTCCAGTCGAGCTGGGGGCTCCAAAGGGGGGCGAAAAAAATTTTTTTCATCGAAAACAATTTTGGACTAAAGATTCTTAATCTACTCGAAAAGTTACCTAAAAGCCCCAATTTTTAAGTCCCAACCCTTGTCAGTAAGAAAGAAATTCAAGTTGGAAATTTTCGTCCCATAGTTAAGCAAGCCGATTTTCGCGGGCTTATATCTCGAGCGTGGAGCGTCGAATTGGGAATTCCTCAGCAGCAGTTGAATAACTCATCAAGTAGTATTAGTGTGCCAACTTACAGCCCTCTACGGCAAACTTTCAATTTTGGGTCTGAATAGGGCAAAGGGCCAAGACTCGATCGATTCAGACACTGACTCTTATTAGAGTAAGTTTAGTTTTCATACTCCTTAGGTTCTTTCCCGCCCACTGTAACCACACTCTCTTTCTTTTAACTAAACTGGTTACAGTCTATTAAGCTGTTGGATTGCCACTTAGTTATTTGCCGCATATATAATGTTTTTTACTTGTATTTTGCTCTGTTGTTGGTTTTACATTGACACTGCGTAAAATAGGTAGTGTAGGCTAGGCTTAGAATTGGCTCGCGTGTCTTCACAAGGATCGTGGTGACCTGGCAATGCTGGCCTTTGTCATGGCTGGCTTCCTATCGTTCAATTCGGCTTACACAATCAACTCAATTGAACATTCTTATGTCTTAATCAGTCACAGCAACTGTCTGCCAATTTATTCTCTTCTCGCTGTGTGCAATTCTCTACAACTGACTTCTGTTCAAGTTGACTGCCAGATATGTAGAGCTGTTTGGCCGTTTGCTGCAATTTGTTGGTGCCTTTGGGACACTGCTCCTGCCATTGCTGATCTGTGCCCCCTTTAGTTCTTGTCAAGAGGGCCATTCTTTCTGTTTGGTCATGGGGCCAACCTTCTACTGCCAGTTTTGGCACCTGTCAGGTTGTCCTCTGTGACGGGCTGCTCTCGGACTATTCTCTGAACAATTGGCAGCCAACTGCAGCGTGACTTTT
The DNA here is from genome assembly GCA_030248155.1 of Sabatieria punctata. Lineage (NCBI taxonomy): Eukaryota > Metazoa > Nematoda > Chromadorea > Araeolaimida > Comesomatidae > Sabatieria > Sabatieria punctata. The sequence continues at coordinate 55,946 of JASANB010000468.1, read as the reverse complement.
ATGGGTTATGGACGCTAAACTTTCTCAGCTTAACTCGCTTGATCATCACGGAAATCCCTGTCTGCATTCTGGACTACTCTTGAATTGAAGCCACCTTGTTTTTGTTGTTATTGTTTTATGTTATGTTCTTATGTTTGTGTCTTTAATCGCGTTAGCTGCGTTTGTGCATTTGACAATTTCGTAATTTTTTTGTTTTGCTGTTAGGTGTGGCAATCCACCAGTCTGTTGCTTCCATCATGCCAGGTGATCGGGGCGATCGCTTTTGTAGGATGGGCGAGTGTAACGAATTTTGTATTCTTACTAGGAATAAAGCTGAGATCAGCCTCTCGGCTAATAGTCTAACCTCGCTTGTGTCATAGATTGTGCTTTGGGGTGTCGTGGACTGTTGCCCCGCCCCATTCGCAATCTGTGGCTGGTTTAGCTTTTCTTCTTTGCGGCTTTGTTACTTAGCAATAGTTTCGTTGTTACTTTTTAGTAAAGTCAGTTTAGTAAATCTAGCTCTCAATAAAACTAACCATTCGTGCAGTTGAATTTCAAACTACAGTTGGTAGGTATACCTGAACCTGAACCTGAAACCTGGGTATTAACCTGAAAATTGTGAACCTGAACCTGAACCTGAACCTACTTGAAAATAAAAGTACTTACCTGACACCTACTAGGTCGGTACCTACTTTTCAGGTTTTTCTTGTCTTAAACTTCCTGGTAAAAGTGGCACGTACTGTCAACTTTTGAAATTGGTTAGATCAGATATTGCTTGACGCTCTACAGTTTTGTTCCAAAAAATGATGTGTGTGAAGCGTCTAATGCACATCATCTCCACCTACGTGTACTGTAACTAAAAAATGAAGGCGATTACTGGGAAAGGCCCCATCCGGAAATTGCCTTTATGAAAGCTTGTCTTCCTCTATGCCTAAGCTTTAGTTTGTTTGTCGAACAAAAGCTTAAACGTCAGCTAGTAGAACTTATGTAAGCCTGAGCCTTAACTTAATACCGGAACTTAGAGTTTGAAATGAACGTGCGTGGAGTGCGTGGGGGTTTCCTACTACCGTATAGTGCTGTTTATAGTACCCGGGTACTATATATGGCACTTAGGGTTTTGCGAAAATAAAATTGAATCCATTTATAGTACCCGGGTACTATAAATGGCACTTTACAAAATCTGTTCTATAAAAAACTAGCAATAGTATGTAAAGTTCTTTGCTCAAATTGCGACCTAGCTGTGTAAAATACGTTTTTTACTTACATCAGAGCCAATATTATTGCATTATCTACTGTTTCTCTTAATACAAACAAGGTTTACCACCAAAAATACTGTATTTCTCGCACGTTTTGCATGGATAACAGCTCACTTCAGAAAAAAAATCTGTCTCCATTTATAGTTCCCCACTTAAGTGCCGTTTATAGTACCCGGGGTACTATAAATAGGGGGGTACTATAAACAGCACTATACGGTACAATGGCAATCGGTCCGTCATACCGCAAAAAGCGGGCGCACACAAATCCCCAAGAAGTTGGAAAGTTCGAAAATGGAAAATATAAAAAGTGGAAAATGCTTCTCAACAATTTGGAAATTAGGAAAACATGCACAAGAACAACCAACATCACCATCGCCGAAAATTTGTGTCTTTATTTGAAAGTACCTGAACCTGAACCTGACACCTGGGTACTTTTAAAAAATGTACCTGAACCTGAACCTGAACCTGAAATTGGATTTTCGAGATACCTGAACCTGGACTTACCTGAAATTTGGTGGTACCTACCAGCTGTATTTCAAACCCTAGACGGCTGACTGAAATGTGCCAGCCGTAACAACTGTAACAGGTCATCCGCCGATGGGGGAGGGGCGGTTGGGGGGTCTGGCGCCGGCCGGGGGGTCTGAGCCAAAATTTGGGGGGAGGGGTGGGCACTAAAAAACGCTCAAAAATCGAAAAAATCGCAATTTTTGGGCTAAAAATCGCCAAAAATCGCTAATCTGGGCTGAAATACAGCTAAAAAGTGCTGCTTTGCAGGCGATTTTGGCAATGTTTGTGTCTGAAATTGCAAAAATTAGCTCAAAAATTTACTTGCCAGCAAAATCGGAGGGGCTCCCATCCGGGGAGTCTGGCCTAAGTCGGGTGGGGGGCAGACCCCCCAGACCCCCCTGTTACATGTATGGTACATAGAACTGCAACTCTTTGTAAAAATCCTGTGTACACCACTGTAAATCTTTAGTGAACCACTATATGTACAAGCAGTGCGTTGCGTGCGCAGCAGCACCGAATCAACCAAAGCCATTCTAGAACGCAATGCCCGACTCTTGCAGCACGGTTAACGTGATCTACTAATGTGATTGTTGCAGATGATCTGTAAATGTACATTAGCAGATCTCATTTAACGCATCATCAATCAGAGGCGCCGCGCCACATTATCACATCGTTACTATGCTAAATGCGTTCTCGTTATGCGATCTGTAACTGTACGTTAGCAGATCGCAGTAACCGTATCTCAAAAGACGTTTTCCCTGTGCTTTATGTCAAAAAACCACTTCCGATGGCAACTGGGTTGCACAAACACATGCATGCATACAAGGGCGATAGAACATGCAAATAATGTATTTTTTGTAAACCTACCGATACTAAGCGAATCCCCATATCCGTTTAGATCATGTTCTCTAACGTTTGGCAAGTAATCATGGCCACCCAAAATGCCATTCTTCCTAACTTTCGGCCACCAGGTGTTTAAATCCATCAGCACATGATTGTAATCGTGTGCTGCGTCTATATAGACAAAATCGAGTGAATTGTCTTCAATCGTTCTGGCAGCTTGTACACTTGAGGTTTTATGGATTACTATTTTTTGTAAAAATGGTGTAAGCAGAACTTGCACTTTGTCAGCATTGAAGAATTGGTCAACCAAGTGAAACATGCTGCAAGATTTCCAGTCCAGTAAAATATTCTTCGCATTAAGTCCATTCTGAACTCCAACTTCAGCACCAGTGCCATTGTAGCCATTAGATTCTAACATTTTTCCTATTTGATATCTGTTTACGGGTGGGATAAAGAAGCGTTGGCCATGGTGGCGTTCAGATGAGTCCATGCCTGTAGCTCTTGTAGTACATACAGAGAGAATATCATTTTGCAGGTAAACATGGGTAATAAGAAGACTGAGCAGAACAAGGTATGACAATAATCGATTGCAGCATTCTTGTTCATGCATCTTCCGGATTATTTTAAACTGGCCCTTAAACTAGCAGATAATCCTCAGACGTTTTCCAGACATTTATTACACTGCAGTTTGTCCTGTACATGGCGTTGGGGGTTAAAGGTCAGCACAAAATTGGGCATGGCACAAAATTGGCCCCTAAACTGTCTCGCTGGTGGGGGCGAGGGAGTTTGGCCTTTCTACTACTGTTGGCAAGTCCAACCTGAATCTTGACTTCTTAAGAGCCGGTTTTTCTAAGGGTCGACCCTTCCCGGACAAATCTCAACTTCATCTCTCCGATTTGGCTAAAATTTTGAATTTTGGTATAATTTAACCTAAAGAGAAGTTTTATCACCTTCCCGGTAGTGTTGTTACAATACCAAAATTTCCGTTTGACTATGACTATGACTACCACTCGTTTGAGTACAATACCAAGGTAGTCAAATTTGACTATATTGTAGTCAAACCGTTTGACTACCATGGCCACCGGTTTGACTAATTTGACTACTTTTTGAGACATGGCAAAATTGACGTTTTCAGCAATTTATAACCTTCAGTCGCCAAGTGTCAGTCAAAAATGACTTTGACTGAGTGCACAAAGTGTTTACTTTGAAATAAACAGTATAGTTAACTGCTACAAATTAACCCAGAATTGTTTAATTTTCAAAAATTTCTATGTAAAAAAGCATCTTTCGGAAAGACAGCGCAAAAATGCGCAAAAAATGGCAAATACCCGGTTTAGTTTGGTGTAAAATCAAAGTAGTTTTTGATTTTTCTCTTGTTCTTCTTTGCTCCATAAGAGAGGGTATTGTACTGTATGTCATAATTTTCACCCTCACCAAACTGTTTAATTTGCCTTGCATCAAGCAGAGATTTGCTGACTGACAACCCATGCATGTAACAGGTCATCCGCCGAAGGGGGGATGGGGGTTGGGGGTCTGGTGCCGGCGGGGATGTTTGGCTAAAAATCGCCAAAAATCGCTAATTTGGGCTGAGATACAGCTAAAAAATCCTGTTTTGCAGGCGATTTTACCATTTTTTGTGGTGTCTGAAATCGTAAAAAATCGCTAAAATTTGCTCAAAAAATTATCTGCCAGCAAAATCGGAGGGGGCTCAGGAAAATCGTCTTGGGAGGGGGTCCGCATCCGAGGGGTCTAGCCTAACTCGGGTGGGGGCAGACCCCCTGTTACATGTATTCTGACACCTGTTATCAGTTAACAGTTTTAGAGAAAAGGGTTGTTTGTCTTCTAAAGAGCTAAAAATGAAACGAATATATAAAATATTTAGCTGCGAACCGTAAAAATGTGGAAAATATGCTTGAAAAGCCGCTGCTTTTAAGAAAATGTAGTCATAGTCAAACGGTTAGACTACCTCGTCTTCGTTTGACTACGTATTTATGGTAACCAAGGTAGTCAAACTTTGACTTTGACTACCTGCCCGTTTGACTGCGATATCACAAAAAGTATTAACTATGACTTTGACTTTGACTATAGTCATAACAACACTACTTCCCGGTCGTTTTTGTCAGACTCAATTTTTCGGCCCAACTTCAGATCTCGGCTTATAACTCTGGAAGTAGTGAACGTAGAAACTTGCGGATTGCATATTTACAATCACATGAGCGTTCTCTTTCAAACGATACCCTACATGGCCGAATTTGAGAGAAAAAATATTTTTCGAACCCCTTCTGGGCCAAATTTGACCCCCCTAAAAGTGCGACTACCGCTATTTTATTTCATAAAAATGTAGCGCTATTTATTCGCTTTTGATAGCACAAAAAAAATCGAGAAAAAAAATGGGCGTCTAATTGAGTTTTTGGGCCTTGAAAGTTGTCCGGTCAAAAATTTGCCCAATATAAGATTGCCTTGCAAAGAGCATATCTTTGTCAATTTTGCACCGACTTCAGTGACATATTGCACTGTATCCCTGGCACATACTGCACTGTTCACTTGGCGCCAGTTCTACGTTTCTTGGTCACATTTCAAGATATGTACATTAGTTTACAAAGCAAATAGAATTTCCTGATAAACTGCAGTATCTTTCTAATAATTCGACAGTTGCGACTTTGTTACTGTCTTTTTTTACGTCTTGTCACTAGGTACCACTACGTACCTAACAACTAGACATGGGGGAATGGGGCTGAAGGGGAGGTGGACCCCCTCTGGCTCTGACCTACCCCCCCCCCCCCCTTTCAGCCAGCCTCTACCCTCTCAATTTTCTTTATGGAAAAATTTTGTATAGAAAATTATGACAAAAGCATGCCCAGATGCCCAGATTAGGTGTAAATTAGCTCAGAATAGCTTATTTCATACATGTAACAGGGTTTCTGGGGGGTCTGCCCCCCACCCGACTTAGGCCAGACCCCCCCGGATGGGGGGACCCCCCTCGAGACGATTTCACCACCCCCCCCTCCGATTTTTCTGGCAAGTAAATTTTCGAGCAAATTTTTGCAATTTTTACAATTTCACAAACAAAAATTGCCAAAATCGCCTGCAAAACAGCACTTTTTAGCTGTATTTCAGCCCAAATTAGCGATTTTTGGCATTTTTTAGCCAAAAAATGCGATTTTTTCGATTTTTGAGCGTTTTTTAGTGATCACCCGCCCTCCCCCAAAATTTTTGCTCAGACCCCCCCCCCCCCGGCCGGCGCCAGACCCCCCCCAAACCCCCCTCCCCCCATCGGCGGATGACCTGTTGCATGTATGGCTTATTTATTTTTATCTAAAAATAAGCAAAAACCTTGATTTTAGCTAAAAATCGGACTTTTTTACTTACTGTAACATCCCCTCAACCCCCCTCAGGCGCTCCCACCCCCATCAGCCCCCGCAGGGATCGAAAATTCTACCCTTCCCCCTCAGCTTGCTTGCCCATGTCTACCTACAACCATTTCAGAATCCAGATTTATGTATTTATTACTGAACATAACGTGCAACAGGACGGACAGGAGTCCAGTTTATCTAAAATACGCCAAGTGAGTATAAACCGCATTCCATTTAGACTTCGCGCACTGACTGGAATTTTGATCTTGTAAAACATGTGCCCTGGAATAACATTCATTGAGATATGAGATAGACCTGAAATGAATTTTTGTTGGTATGTACTTTAGGCACTTTGGTATGCATACCAAATGTCATCCCGTTTTGAGATGTCCAGATCGTCAACAAACAGTTGCACTGATGCTATCTCACCAATATAATCACCCCAAAATGTGTAGACCGTATTGGTATCTATCAGGAACAATAGGATTCCTTGATAACTGAACTGGAGCCAGCCTTCCTTTCTTCCCCCATGAAAGCCTGTTGGGTTAGTTTTTTCGGTAATTCAAAGAGCTTTGAAACTTGCCATTAGGTAGGCATAACATACTGGGCAGCCGAGTAGCTTAAGAGTCAGTCTCTGATTCGATCGACTCTCCGCCCTTATCCCTATGTCAAGTTGAAAATCGAACTTTTGCGTAGAGACCTGTGCGTTGGTGTATTAAGAGGCATTCATGAGTTATGTTAAACCTGCAAAGGGTTTACGGATTTGACGCTCCATTCCCGAGATACAAGCCGCCAAAAATCGGCCCGCTTAACTATGGGAGCAAAATTCTCAACTCGAATTTCTTTCGTACCAATAAGAGTTGGGACTAAAAAATTGGGGATTTTAGGTAACTTTTTGAGTAGTTTAAGAATTTTTGGTCCAAAATTATTTTTGAGTAAAAATTTTTTTTTGCGACCACTTTGGCCGGCCCTAGCTCGTCTGGAACCCCCATACACAGTTTTTTTATTTCAGAATTTTGTAGCGCTATCAATTTGCCAGACTTTGGTGTAAAGCATTTTGGGCTGCGACCCGACATTCGTGAGATATTCGCCTCCGAATGGCCAAAACCGTGCAGAATTTGCTAGTTTTGCAGTACACAAAGCTACGATGCCGGATTACTTTCGATTGTAATAAGAGTTGGGACTAAAAAATTGGGGATTTTAGGTAACTTTTTGAGTAGATTAAGAATTTTTGGTCCAAAATTATTTTTGAGTAAAACATTTTTTGCGACCACCTTTGGCCGGCCCTAGCTCGTCTGGAACCCCCATACACAGTTTTTTATTTCAGAATTTTGTAGCGCTATCAATTTGCCTGACTTTGGTGTAAAGCATTTTGGGCTGCGACCCGACATTCGTGAGATATTCGCCTCCGAATGGCCAAAACCGTGCACAATTTGCTAGTTTTGCAGTACGGTTTTGGCCATTCGGAAGCGAATATCTCACGAATGTCGGGTCGCAGCCCAAAATGCTTTACACCAAAGTCTGGCAAATTGATAGCGCTACAAAATTCTGAAATAAAAAAACTGTGTAGGGGGGGTTCCAGACGAGCTAGGGCCGGCCAAAGGTGGTCGCAAAAAAAATTTTTACTCAAAAATAATTTTGGACCAAAAATTCTTAAACTACTCAAAAAGTTACCTAAAATCCCCAATTTTTTAGTCCCAACTCTTATTACAATGAAAGTAATCCGGCATCGTAGCTTTGTGTACTGCAAAACTAGCAAATTCTGCACGGTTTTGGCCATTCTGAGGCGAATATCTCACGATTGTCGGGTCGCAGCCCAAAATGCTTTACACCAAAGTCTGGCAAATTGATTGCGCTACAAAATTCTGAAATAAAAAACTGTGTAGGGGGGTTCCAGACGAGCTAGGGCCGGCCAAAGGTGGTCGCAAAAAAAATTTTTACTCAAAAATAATTTTGGACCAAAAATTCTTAAACTACTCAAAAAGTTACCTAAAATCCCCAATTTTTTAGTCCCAACTCTTATTACAATGAAAGTAATCCGGCATCGTAGCTTTGTGTACTTCAAAACTAGCAAATTCTGCACGGTTTTGGCCATTCTGAGGCGAATATCTCACGATTGTCGGGTCGCAGCCCAAAATGCTTTACACCAAAGTCTGGCAAATTGATTGCGCTACAAAATTCTGAAATAAAAAAAAACTGTGTAGGGGGGTTCCAGACGAGCTAGGGCCGGCCAAAGGTGGTCGCAAAAAAAATTTTTACTCAAAAATAATTTTGGACCAAAAATTCTTAAACTACTCAAAAAGTTACCTAAAATCCCCAATTTTTTAGTCCCAACTCTTATTGGTACAAAAGAAATTCGAGTTGAGAATTTTGGTCCCATAGTTAAGCGGGCCGATTTTTGGCGGCTTGTATCTCGGGAATGGAGCGTCAAATCCATAAACCCTTTGCAGGTTTAACATAACTCATGAATGCCTATTAGTGCACCAACGCACAGCTCTCTACGCGAAAGTTCGATTTTCAACTTGACATACCAAGGGTCGATCAAATCAGAGACTGACTCTTAGAAGGCACTAAAATTGAAGCATTTCAAAAACATACATATAAGGTGCATCAATTTGTCGCGCGATCTGCTAAAATCTGTGTCCTTTTACAACTGATTCAATGATGCTAGAAGGTGCGGATTTCTTGACTATCATATTTTTGAAATTCTGCAATTTTAGTACGTTTAGAGCTGCTGGGCTTCCTACCTAGTAAGTTACAGTACACCTAATGGCAACACCAATCATTTCTGCAACTTTCAAAGAAAGCCCTATTCTTTGAATTACTGAAAAAAATTAGAATTTGCATGGTCCACTATGATTCTTAGTTTTCGGGTCATAAAACCCATACAAGTTGGAATTTTCGCACCAAACTTGGAAAATATGAAGCATTAATTTTTGCTTGAAATTTGGGTCAAATCGATAAAGAACTGACCGAAAACGGAACGTTTGAGTGAAGGTAAAAAAAGCGACTGGGACTGGCGCCAAGCAAGAGCCAGCAAGGTCAAATTTGTGCAGTATGTGCCAGGGACACAGTGCAATATGTGTGCAAAAATCACTGAACTCGGTGCAAAATTGACAAAGATATGCTCTTTACAAGGCAATCTTATGTTGGGCAAATTTTCGACCTGACAACTTTCAAGGCCCAAAAACTCAATTAGACGCCCATTTTTTTTCTCGATTTTTTTTGTGCTATCAAAAGCGAATAAATAGCGCTACATTTTTATGAAATAAAATAGCGGTAGTCGCACTTTTAGGGGGGTCAAATTTGGCCCAGAAGGGGTTCGAAAAATATTTTTTCTCTCAAATTCGGCCATGTAGGGTATCGTTTGAAAGAGAACGCTCATGTGATTATAAATATGCAATTCGCAAGTTTATACGTTCACTGGTTCCAGAGTTATAAGCCGAGATCTGAGGTTCGGTCGAAAAATTGACTCTCACGAAAACGACCGGGAAGGTGATAAAACATCTTTTTAGGTTAAATTAGACCAAAATGCAAATTTTTAGCCAAATCGGAGAGATAAAGTTGAGATTTGTCCGGAGGTTAAGGAGCAAAAGTCGATTCCTAGAAAAACCGGCTCTTAATAAGTCTACCTAGTTTATTATAGGTGACTTATTGCTTCTGTTTAACTTTAGATGATTAATCGACCTGTTTTACTTTAGCTGCTTCCTTATCGACGCCCGGCTGTGTGGAAACTGAATAGTCGGAACTGGGAAAGTCGGAACTGGGAAAAGCCGGAACTGGGAATGTCGCAATTGGGAAAGTCGGAAATGGGAAAGTCGGAACTGGGCACAAACCGTAATAAACTAGGTGGGCTTGGCGGCAGTTTCCACGGCTGGGCGTCAAATTCGGTTGTGAAGAAGCCGGTGGGCGCTGACTAGAGACCTGCACGGGCCGGGCCTCGTCGCCATACAGAGGATTTTTAGAGGATTTCAGCTGGGCCGACCCACAAAAATTGCATTTTCATAAGGGCCGGGCCGGGCCCTGGCCGCAAAAATTGGGTTTTTCGGACAGGCGGGGCCGGGCCGGGCCGTGAAAAAGGCGGCCCGTGCAGGTCTCTAGCGCCGACCAATAAGGCAGCTGAAGTAAAACAGATGCATTAATCATCTAAAGTAAACTAGCAGCCAAAAGTCACCCAAAGTAAACTAGTATACCGACAGTTCTAGTAAACTAGTATACCAACAGGGAAGAGTATAGCTAAACTTTGAAAAGATCCCTAAACCGCGACAGTGCGTGTTCCCTAGAGACCTGCGCAGGCCGCCTTTTTGGCGGCCCGGCCTGGCCCGGATTTTCAAATTTCCAGCCCGGCCCGGCCCGGCCCGGCTGACATTTCGTGCCGGGTAGCCCGGCCCGGCCCGGCATCTCAAAATTTTCAGGCCTGGCCTGGCCCGGCCCGGCAAATTTAGAATGGCTCAAAAACGCTGAATATCGCTATTTTTAGCAATTGCAAAGTAAAAACGAAAGTTTTATGGTAAGGAAAAACAGTTGAAGAGGCTAAATAACGAAAACGTTTGTATGTTTACGAAAATCCATGTCACTGTTCGGAAATGAGTTGAAAATCAGAAATGCCGTTTTAGAGTATAAGTTGGTGAAGGTTTGTTCTATGCATTTTGCCCCAGATTTTGCGTTTTTGCGTGTGGTCAAATCCGGTAAACCGGAACCCCCACTTACTATAACAATAGTCGCGTCTTGGCCACGGGAAGTTTACGCTATCCCGTGTGTCACGGCGGCCCGGGCATCCATGAGAGCGGTTGTTTGTGGGTTCGAAACCGGTCGAAGCGACTGGAAGTAGTCGACATAAAGCCCAACCCAGACCGCCGAAAGCCAGTGATGGCCAGTAGGTAAATGGGAACCGAACCGGCGCTGTCGTTGCACCCAATGGCAGCAAAGGGGAGGGTTGTTTGTAGACAGGGCTGCCCCATTGAATGGCTCTGAAAAGAGCGAGGGGTGTCCTGAGCTGTCCGAAAGGACAGTGGAACTCATAAACAGAAAAGTGCGAAAATTTTGCTACCGGGACATGTTTGACCTCAATTTTCTCACGTTCTTCGGGTCTGAGCAAACAATGCTTCACACCAAACGGTAGGTAATTGATAGCGTAACATTTTTCTGAAATAAAAAACTGGGTTGGGCGGTTCCAGACGAGCTAGGGGGGCGCAAAGGGGGCGAAAAAAATTTTTTTTCTGAAAACGAAAATTTGAGAAAAGTTTCTTAAAGAAGTCTAAAAGTCTAAAACCCCCAATTTACTAGTCCGAATTCGTACTAGTAGGTGGAAAACCGGACTTGGAAATATTTGACCTGAGAAAAGTGCGAAAATTTTGCGACCGGGACATGTTTGACCTCAATTTTCTAACGCTCCACGGGTCTGGGCAAACAATGCTTCACACCAAACGGTAGGTAATTGATAGCGCAACATTTTTCTGAAATAAAAAAACTGGGTTGGGGGGTTCCAGACGAGCTAGGGGGGCGCAAAGAGGGCGAAAAAAAATTTTTTTTCTGAAAACGAAAATTTGACAAACGTTTCTTAAAGCAGTCTAAAAGTACTCTAAAACCCCCAATTTTTAGGTCCGAATTCCGAGTATGAAGCGAGAAATTAGACTTTGAAATTTTGGTCCCATAGTTAAGCGGACCGATTTTCGGAAGGCTATATCTCAGGACAGGAGCGTCAGATCCATTAATCCTTTGCAGCTGAAAGATAACTCATAAGTATCTATTAGTGTACCAACTTACAGCTCTCTAGCTCAAAGTTTCAATTTTGGGTCTGAATAGGGCAAAGGACCAAAACGCGATCTGACCAGAGAACGACTCTTAAGAGTCAGTTCGCGAGAGAATCGACCCTTGTTCTTCACAGCTATGTGCAAGTCGAAAAATCGAACTCAGGCCTGGGACCTCCGGTTTGGGGAAGTTGTACCTAATGATGACCTGTGCTAAACCTGCAGAGCACAGCCCTCTAGGTGCCCTGGTCCGGCAGAGCCAGCCCTCGGAAGCAGGGTGGGCAACCATCAAAATCGGACTGTCAATAGATCATGTTTGACTGAGTGTCACTTGCGATCCAAAGCAGCTAGAACGTTGTGCTTGGTGCCAAACGAATCGTCATGACATGGGCTTTCGTTTGCCGCATAACTAGTACTGTTTCGCTGTTTCGTTCTCTAACCATGACATCGAATGTGAAAAAATCTGCAAAAAAATTTCATGGTGAAGTTCACTAAATTAGATTTTTCTCGAAAATAAAAAAGTTACCCTCGGGATTTTTTTATATTTTATAGCCCTGTGAATTGCGCTTCTAACGGTGTATAGAAAGTGGCAAAAACGCATGCCTCTGCATATCAAATTTCCACTCAAAGTTCAAAGATAACCAAAAATTCGCTTATTTACCACTATTTAAGCATGTATCCCATGCCTATGTCTGTATGTATGTATGTATGTATGTATGTATGTATGTATGTATGTATGTATGTATGTATGTATGTATGTATGTATGTATGTATGTATGTATGTATGTATGTATGTATGTGTGTATGTGTGTATGTATGTATGTATGTATGTATGTATGTATGTATGTATGTATGTATGTATGTATGTATGTATGTATGTATGTATGGCACACATTGGCACTCACACTGGTCAGACATTTCACAGTGCCTCAATAACGTTAAACCAAGTATTCCAGGTTAAAGCAGATCTCACATCATAGTAATAATAGTAGATGTGGCTGTTCTTGCAAATTGTGGTCTGATAGATTGCTTCAATAATCCTAGAATGATTTAGGGTAATGAACTATGATTGAAAACCAAAGCAGTTTTTGGTAGTGATAACATACCATGCATCCCAGTCTTCATAATCATCAGATTGTTGGGTTACGAATATCTGTAACTTTCTGATTTGTCCAATGTCAAAGTCATCAAGTGTAACGGTGTGGCTTGATGATGGTAAAATATAGTATGGCAGTCCGGTGACAGCCTTCCTCAGACTCAGAACATTTCCTCTTCCTTCTGTGCCTTCTAGAGTAATGTATGCTTTACGCTGCCAAACTGATACTCCAGCCCAATGACCTGACCCAGTCAGTATTGAAACGATATGTTGACCTGTGTAGAAATGATTGATTTGTATATAATCTGTATGTGCACATTGCATAGAACTTATATTTTGATCTGATCTTTGCCCTGGCAGTATAATCGGACATGTTTTTGTAAATGAACATAGGCTGTAGCTGAGGAACTTGAACTGGTGACTTCCAAAACCATTGGTTCACTGTGAATGAATAAGTGAGATTTGGCGTTTTGATTACTGCATATTGCAGAAACAAGGCATCCATAGATGAGAAAAACTTTACAGTCACATGAACGATCTGAAGCAAAGCTCATTATAGAACCTAGATAACTATGGTAACTGTAGCAAAAGAACAAACATCATTTGGCATATGTGCAGTTGCCGCACTGGTCAAGGCGCCCTTCTCGGAAATGTTTGGGATTCTAGTGGTTAGCACATGAACTGAAACCTAATCCTAATTATTACATTCATGTACATATGTTGCAGCTTCACTTCGATTCCAGCCAAACGAACACCTTATGGAGCAACAAATTATGTCCTACTTTTCACGCAAAGCATGCAGTGATGGCACGGCTACCAGGCCAAGAGGAGCTGCACAAAAGCGACAGCGTACTCAGAGTAATAGGGACGCAGAAAATTTTCTTCATTGTCTTGTGTTATCTTTTAGTCATACATGTCGTTGGGGGGGTAAAGGGGGGCCGGCCCCCCCCCAAGCCCGATTTTTCGGCAAAAGTCCCCCCCCAGCGGATTTTTTGGGGGGGGACCTGAAAAACCACTTTTGGATTCCAAAGTAAAGAAAATTTTAGCCCAGACAATACATTCTGCAGCACAAAATTGGGTTTTCGGCTACCATACAACCCAAAACAGGGTTTTGTAAGGCTTAGAAATCCTAAATAGGGTTTTTAGACTGCTTAGAAACCCTGATTAGGGTTTTTAGGTTACTTTTAAACCCTGATTAGGGTTTTCAGGTTACTTTTAAACCTTGGTTAGGGTTTTTAGGCTGCTTTGAAACCCTGATTAAGGTTTTCAGGTTACTTTTAAACTCTGATTAGGGTTTTTAGGCTGCTTTGAAACCCTGATTAGGGTTTTCAGGTTACTCTAAAACCCTGATTAGGGTTTTCAGGTTACTTTTAAACCCTGATTAGGGTTTTCAGGTTACTTTCAAACCCTGATTAGGGTTTTTAGGCTACTTTGAAACCCTGATTAGGGTTTTTAGGTTACTTTCAAACCCTGATTAGGGTTTTTAGGTTACTCTCAAAGCCTGATTAGGGTTTTCAGGCTACTTTCAAACCCTGATTAGGGTTTTCAGGTTACTTTCAAACCCTGATTAGGGTTTTTAGGCTACTTTGAAACCCTAAACAGGGTTTTTAGGCTACATTGAAACCCTAAACAGGGTTTTTACGCTACTTTGAAACCCTAAACAGGGTTTTTACGCTACTTTGAAACCCTGATTAGGGTTTTTAGGTTACTTTCAAAGCCTGATTAGGGTTTTTAGGTTACTTTGAAACTCTAAACAGGGTTTTTAGGATACTTTGAAATCCTAAACAGGGTTTTTAGGCTACTTTGAAACCCTAAACAGGGTTTTTACGCTACTTTGAAACCCTGATTAGGGTTTTTAGGTTACTTTCAAAGCCTGATTAGGGTTTTCAGGTTACTTTCAAAGCCTGATTAGGGTTTTTAGGTTACTTTGAAACTCTAAACAGGGTTTTTAGGCTACTTTGAAACCCTAAACAGGGTTTTTACGCTACTTTGAAACCCTGATTAGGGTTTTTAGGTTACTTTCAAAGCCTGATTAGGGTTTTCAGGTTACTTTCAAAGCCTGATTAGGGTTTTTAGGTTACTTTGAAACTCTAAACAGGGTTTTAGCACTGGCTAGAAAGCCTAGAGAGGATTTTTAGGTTGATTAGAAACCCTAAACAGGGTTTAAGAACTGCATTCAAATCACTAAATAGGGTTTTTTAGTAATCTTATAAGTCAAAACAGGGTTTTGCGCGTGCCTCAGAATCGATATTAGGGTTCTCTGAACTATTTTTAGTCAATATAACGCATTTCAATCTGTATTTTATCGCTGAAACTCATATTCAATACGTATTTTGAGCGCAAAACAGCTTTTTATTACATTCGTTGCTTCAATATTCGGTTTTTAAGGCATTTTTTTCAACCGGAACAGGGTTTTTAAGGCATTTTTAATGCAAAAACAGGGTTTTAAGGCTTTTTTCGGCCCAAATAGGGTTTTGAAGCCATTTTTCGCCCCAGAATCCCTAAAAAAGGTCGACAAAACCCGCTTTTTACCCCAAAAAAAGGTCGACAAAACCCACTTTTGGACCCCAAAAAAAGGTCGCAAAACCCACTTTGGACTTGGTCCCAAAACCCTATTTGGGATTTCAAAAAGGTCCCCCCCCACGGAAAAACCCAGCGACATGTATGCTTTTAGTTCCTGAAAATGAAGATGAGCAACTTGACATTGAACAGCCCCAAGATACTGATGAGTACATTTACATCCGCCGTGATGCTTACATAAATGATCACAACCATGTCAATGTTGAAGACGAATTGTGGCGCAACAGGAATGGGTGATCTGATAAGTGATCCTTGACTGATACATAGTTCAGTGGCGTATCCAGGGCGTGTAGGGTGGGTACACCCACCTTTGCGGCAGAGGTAGGAAGGAAAATTGACTAAAAATCAGAGAAATGAAGGAATTATGTACTCAAACTGTCTAACCATGATCTAAAACTGTCTATTTTATGATCAGAATATCTTTTAAAAGCCATTTTTAGAAGGCTAATTTCTCAAAATTTTCTCGCCCTTGTTGGGCAGGGGCCCAACCAGGCAACTTCAAAAATTTACAACCCCCCTTTAGCAAAATCCTGGATACGCCATTGATGTAGCTTAGTTTGGTCATTTCTCACTATGAAATTCATTATCAGTTTCTAATGAATCAACTTACATACATACATACATACATACATACATACATACATACATACATACATACATACATACATACATACATACATACATACATACATACATACATACATACATACATACATACATACATACATAAATAGGCATGGGATACATGCTTAAATAGTGGTAAATAAGCGAATTTTTGGTTATCTTTGAACTTTGAGTGGAAATTTGATATGCAGAGGCATGCGTTTTTGCCACTTTCTATACACCGTTAGAAGCACAATTCACAGGGCTATAAAATATAAAAAAATCCCGAGGGTACCTTTTTTTATTTTCGAGAAAAATCTAATTTAGTGAACTTCACAATGAAATTTTTTTGCGGATTTTTTCACATTCGATGTCGTGGTTAGAGAACGAAACAGCGAAGCAGTACTACTTATGCGGCAAACGAAAGCCCATGTCATGGCGATTCGTTGGGCACCAAGCACAACGTTCTAGCTGCTTTGGATCGCAAGTGACACTCAGTCAAATATGACCTATTGACAGTCTGATGTTGATGGTTGCCCACCCTGCTTCCGAGGGCTGGCTCTGCCGGACCAGGGCACCTAGAGGGCTGTGCTCTTCAGGTTTAGCACAAGTCATCGTTAGGTACAACTTCCCCAAACCGGAGACCCCAGGGCTAAGTTTTCACGATGGCCGATTTTTCGACTTGCACATAGCAGGGTCGATTCTCTCGCGAACTGACTCTTAATATGACAGCGTTTAATATGACGTACGATCTTTTTGGGCCCCGGCCGCGCTGCTTTCAAATGGATCTGGTGGGCGCCTCCAAACTCAAACAAACAACAACTTGCGTCTTGGTTCACCATGTCTAACCCATGTCAATCCACTTATAAATGGCAACGCGTGGTGTCTGTCTGTCTGTCTGTTTGTTTGTACGGAACGTTCGTTTTTAAGCTTTAAGAGCGATTTTTTCTGGTATTTTCGGCGATTTTCTCGATCTTTTCGCAATGAGAGGCTGACACAATTTTGGGACTGCTATTTAGAATCGGAATTCCGTTAATATCTAATTATTAAATTAATGATTTCTTTCAAATCAACTTTGGGCAGTTTCTGCGAAGCACCGCTGTGCGGCGCGCATGCATGGCAGTTGGCGACGTGGATAACCCGTTCGGCAGGTGTATCAATGTATCATATTCAGTGTTGAGGCAGGGCAGCGTACAATTCAATGGTTTTTACCCAAGAGGTGAAGCACTGTTACCCACACGCTACCACAGCATTATACTTTTTGGGCCAGGGTCCCCTGTGGGGTATACTTGGCAGGCACAGTGGATCGCCTGGAGTATGCGAGGTTGCTCGCGCCGAAGATCCCCATCAACACCTCAGGCAACAGTGCAACACTGAGCTGCAGAGTTCGTTTTGCTCCTACATGCCTTTTTTGAGGCTTCTGTGACTGGAGGTGATTCGATGGCGCTCGAGAGCACTGCAGATCCCCATCAACACCTCAGGCAACACTGAGCTGCAGAGTTCGTTTCGCTCCTACACGCCTTTTTTGAGGCTTCTGTGACTGGAGCTGATTCGATGGCGCTCTAGAGCACTGCAGATCCCCATCAACACCTCAGGCAACACTGAGCTGCAGAGTTCGTTTCGCTCCTACACGCCTTTTTTTAGGCTTCTGTGACTGGAGTTGATTCGATGGCGCTCGAGAGCACTGCAGAGGAACTGCAAGAACAAGGACACGTACAAGATTACACGCGCATGGCAGTTGGCGACGTGGATAACCAGTTCGGCAGGTGTATCATATTCAGTGTTGACACAGGGCAGCGTACAGTTCAATGGTTTTACAAGTTATGCAAAGAACAATCTGGGAAACTAGAAAACATTTTGAACAGAAACTAATTGAATTACCCACCCTACCCTACTTCAAGCGAAAGCTAAAAATAATACTTAATAGGATACTTACTTGCAAAGGTAAAAGCTTCTTCAGATCATTCTATTATATACCTGATATAATAGGTTTAACGAATTCTGAAAGGAATGTTGTTATTTGGATATGAACCTTTGTTGATTAATTAAAAAAAAAAAAAAAAAAATTAACCCAAGAGTAACTTGTTGTGAAGCACTGTTACCCACACGCTACCACAGCATTATACTTTTTCGGCCAGGGTCCCCTGTGGGGTATACTTGGCAGGCACAGTGGATCGCCGAAGTATGCACCGCTGTGCGGCGCGCATGCATGGCAGTTGGCGATGTGGATAACCAGTTCGGCAGGTGTATCAATGTATCATATTCAGTGTTGACACAGGGCAGTGTACAATTCAATGGTTTTTACCCAAGAGTAACTTGTTGTGAAGCACTGTTACCCACATGCTACCACAGCATTATACTTTTTGGGCCAGGGTCCCCTGTGGGGTATACTTGGCAGGCACAGTGGATCGCCTGGAGTATGAGAGGTTGCTCGCGCCAAAGATCCCCATCAACACCTCAGGCAACAGTGCAACACTGAGCTGCAGAGTTCGTTTTGCTCCTACATGCCTTTTTTGAGGCTTCTGTGACTGGAGCTGATTCGATGGCGCTCGAGAGCACTGCAGAGCAACTGCAAGAACAAGGACACGTACAAGATGAACAAGATGCCTCTGAGAATGCGATCTCAAGCATAAAGGAGAGAACACTGTACATCAATACAGCTAGAAGCAGCATCGATGGTCTGTCCATGCATGCACAGTCTATTGGACTAGAAAACACTCCTGACCTGCACCCTCAGTTTCTTTACAGAGTGCGTAATGCACTGAAACTGAGCTATGCCAGCAAGGCAGCTAGAGACACTGTACTAGAGAAACAATTGTGCATCAATGAACAACTCTTTCAACCTGAACTGCCCTTTGAACTTTGCTCAACGAAAACACTGGTGCTCTGCCTGTATGGCATCCCAGTGTATGAGACTGAGGTCAACATAGCTGACTGGCTAAAGGAGAAGGGAGTCAAGCCTGCTGGAGAGTTTCGCTGGCTGACTTATCCCAACACAACGATTTGCACCACAGGCAGATCAGTGCAAGCAGAGGCCCCCAGAGAACTAGAAATACCAGGGTTCGCCTGGTATCAGTCAACAATGGTCAAAAGGAGAAAGATAAACAAACATCTGGTACTGGGGCATGCAATGGTGGTGCAAGAAGTGCTTCCAGAAGGGGCACGATAGCCAACACTGCCCACCTCCAGAGGCAGAGACCACTGACGATGTGGTCACAGTTATGATCGATGAAGTCCCTGAACAAGAGGCCACAGAGCAGGTGGTGGAGCACACAGAAACTCAAAGGCTACCGAAAGGAAGCTACAGCAAAGTAGCTAGGAGTACAGCAGTGACGCTGCCTCCAGAAAAGCAACAGCTTAAGGACCGTTTGCACACAGAGTATGGTGCCAATGTGACCATCTTCTTCACTAAGAAATTCGTCTTCTCCAACCACCATCCTTGCAAGTTTACTGTTGATGGAGAGACTTACAGCTCCACTGAACAGTACCTCTTTGTGCAAAAGGCTAGAAAGTGTGGCACCCAGAAAGTGGTTAGACAGATGAAAGAAACAGAAGATGCAGCTGCTGTAAAGAGACTAGGGGAGCAGATTCGTTGGCCACACAACACTCAGCACTGGTACGAGTTTGCTGAAAAGCAGCTAGAGGAGGCCAATGAGGCAAAGTATCATCAGAATCCAGAACTGCGCCATCAGCTGTTCACGACCTGTGGTACCAGGCGCCGCGTCAGTGGCTCAGTAGGTAGCTCGCTGCCTCTGAGTCACGGCGGCCGCTGCATCTCTAGTGGTTGTAGTGGTTCATCCTCTCGGCGTGGCAAGTTTCTTGCTGCAAAGAGTTGGTCGTCGGCACAACGCTCCACCCAGGCCACCGAAAACTGGTTACAGTGAGTAGGTAAAATGGGAACCAACTGGATCTGCCGTTGCACCGAAAGCCGCTCCTAAAAGCATGCCGCGTTGGAGGGAAGATCAACGACGTCAGGAGCCGTCTGAGCAACCAGCAATAAGGCCAATACCGGTTTAGTGTCTGTCCGCCGGGCGGCCGCAGGGAGCTGTCAGCACCATGACGTCACCACGCCAGGCACTCTCTTAGTACCTGGCGCCCAACAGCATGGCTTGAGTGGCTTGGCAGTCAGTGGCGTATCCAGGGGGGGGGGGGTCCCCCCCTTTGGGGGAGGGAGGAAGAAAAAAAATGCCAAAAAAAAAAAAAAAAAAAAAGCCCAAAAAATAAAAAAAAAATTAAATTTTTCTCACAAAAGCCTTTCTAAATATTTTTTTAAGGACAAATTTTAAAAAATATTCCCCCCCCGCCGGGCGGACCCCCCCCCCCCCCCTAATAAACAACCAAAAAAATTAATTTTTTTTAAATTTTAACACCGCACGCGTTTTAAACCCGTTTTTTAAGGCTAATTTTGATAAATTTTCTTACCCTGGTTGGGCAGCGGCCCAACCAGGCACTTTCAAAATTTTACACCCCCCCCCCTTTCCAAAATCCTGGATACGCCACTGTTGGCAGTGAAAGAAGGGCAAACGTCCGAGATGACGATATAAGGGGTAACGAAATGGACCGTGCAGGTCTGATCATAGGGCCGTACATTGTACGACCCCCCCGCCAGATCGGATCGGATCGGATCGGTGGTACCAGGCTTGTAGAAGCTTGCTCAGACCAGCTCTGGGGTAGCGGCTTTAGACTTGGAGACCCCAAGAACAACATTCCAGAACAGTGGACTGGTCTCAACGTTTTCGGTGACCTGCTCACTCACCTATGGAGGAGACTGATGACTGACTATCCAGCTGAGGCGAAAGCTGCTAGAGATGCTAAGAAAGGAGGCATGAAGCGAGGGCTTACAGAAGAAGATAGTAGTAGTTCTGTGTCTAAACTGTCAAAACACTAATGGAAGTGCTTACTGTGGCCACTCTTAATGTAGCTGGACTACGTAGGAACCCAAAAACATTTATAAGTGGATGTATCACATTACATACGCCTGTATCACAATCAACTTTCTTATGCGCGCGAAGCGCGCAATGGCGTCTAGTCTTAACCCCGTGTGTTTTTTTTTTTTTTTTTTTTTTTTTTTTACCCTTCACCTTTTTTTTTTTAACTTTTTTTTCTGTTTTTTCCGCCTTTTCTCCTTTTTCCCCAGCCCCACATTTTGGCTCTTTTTAAACCGAATTCCCTAATTATTTATTATTAAATTAATGATTTCTTTCAAATCAACTTTGGGCAGTTTGTGCGAAGCACCGCTGTGCTGCGCGCATGGTAGTTGGCAACCTGGATAACCAGTTCGGCAGGTGTATCAATGTATCATATTCAGTGTTGACGCTGGGCAGCGTACAATTCAATGGTTTTTACCCAATTTTAAGGTTAAAACCCAAGAGAACAAAGTATTTGGTTTGTGTAAGCACTGTCATTTACACGCTACCACAGCTTGGTACTTTTTGGGTCAGGCCTTGTGAGGCTTGGCAGGCGCAGTGGGTCGCCTGGAGTATGCGAGGCTGCTCCCACCAAAGACCCCCTACAACAACTGAAGCAACATTGAGTGACTGTCAGATCGGCTCCTACACGCCTTTTTGAGGCATAAGTGGCTGGAGCTGTCTTGATGGCGCTTGACAACAACAATGCAGAACAAATGCAACTGGAGATTCCAGGTTTTGCCTGGTACCAATCATCCATGGTCAGGAAGAGGAAAATCAACATCTGGTACTGGGGAATGGAGCGCTGGTGCAAGCGGTGCCTCAAAAAAGGACATGACAGTAAACACTGCAATCCACCAGAAGCCAAGACTGCTGAGGAGGTAGTCACAGTCCTAATCGATGAAGTACCATCTGAGGAAGGACAAGAGCGGCCAGTAGCTCATATCGAGACACCACATTTGCCAAAAGGAAGCTACAGCAAGGTAGCTAGGAGTTCAGCAGTGGTTTTGCCACCTGAAAAACAACAGCTTAAGGACAGACTGCACACTGAGTATGGCAACAATGTCACTGCCTTCTTTACCAAAAGCTTTGTTTTCTCAAATCACTACCCCTGCAAGTTTGTTGTGGATGGAGAGACTTTCACTTCCACAGAGCAGTACCTCTTCGTCAAAAAGGCCAGGCATTGTGGCAAAAAGAAGACAGAGCAGCAGATGAAAGAAAGCAATGATGCAGCTTCAGTAAAGAGGCTAGGTGAACAGATTCACTGGCCAGACACCACGCAGGAGTGGTACAAGTTCGCTGAACAGCAGCTGGAGGTAGCCAATGAGGCAAAGTTCAGGCAAAACTCAGAACTACGCCATCAACTTTTCTTGACATGTGGCACCAGACTGGTGGAAGCATGTGCAGACAAGTTGTGGGGAAGTGGCCACAGACTAGGAGACCCTAAAAACAACAACCCTGATGAATGGACTGGACTCAACGTGTTCGGTGACCTACTGACACATCTGCGAAGAAGACTCATGAGTATATATCCAGCAGAATCTAAAGAAGCTAGAGAAGCAAAAAAAAGGTGTAAAACGTGTGCTCAGTGCCTTTCTCAGTGATGATAGTGCAGATGTGACTGGTAAATTAGCTAAGCATTAGTTGTTTATCCAGTGTATAGGATTGCACAGATTAGTATACTGTCAATGCCAATGTAATACAGTTACCTACTTGATACTTACACCTACAAAATCTGCTCTCTAACCAACTAACAATAGTATGTGAAGTTCTTTTGCTCAAATCACCGATTTGATGTAAAAAATAGGTTATGTACATACATCTGAACCTCTATGATTGTATTATCTACTGTTTTGATATGCAGAGGCATGCGTTTTTGCCACTTTCTATACACCGTTAGAAGCGCAATTCACAGGGCTATAAAATATAAAAAAATCCCGAGGGTAACTTTTTTATTTTCGAGAAAAATCTAATTTAGTGAACTTCACCATGAAATTTTTTTGCAGATTTTTTCACATTCGATGTCATGGTTAGAGAACGAAACAGCGAAACAGTACTAGTTATGCGGCAAACGAAAGCCCATGTCATGACGATTCGTTTGGCACCAAGCACAACGTTCTAGCTGCTTTGGATCGCAAGTGACACTCAGTCAAACATGATCTATTGACAGTCCGATTTTGATGGTTGCCCACCCTGCTTCCGAGGGCTGGCTCTGCCGGACCAGGGCACCTAGAGGGCTGTGCTCTGCAGGTTTAGCACAGGTCATCATTAGGTACAACTTCCCCAAACCGGAGGTCCCAGGCCTGAGTTCGATTTTTCGACTTGCACATAGCTGTGAAGAACAAGGGTCGATTCTCTCGCGAACTGACTCTTCGTCTGAGTTCGTAGGGTTGCTGCGCAATCTTTCTGACACGTTTTATGTTCACAATACGGTTGGACGCATATATGCAATATGCAATATCAAACAATGCATATATGCATGGTTTTTGGCATGCATATATGCATATGCAATATCATATGCATGCAATATTCCGATATGCAATAGTCATATGCAAATTGACCCTGATATCAAAATTTTGCATATTTTTAGTTTGCATATTTTTTGTCAAAGGTGTCGTTGACTTTTCGTACTTTATACTTATGTTCCGAAGAACCTTACACGATTCAAATAGTTGTTTTATCTATTTGGCGTGGAGAATTCCATAAAGTACTCATCCAAACAGTATACTGTAAGTCACAAAGAGGGCTAGTTTGTGGCCGATTTCTGGTTTTGAGCTGAGCAAAAATGAAAGAGTTTGTTTAGAGAATTGCGAATTTCTGCAAGCACCTCATTGCTTCATAAATATCTGCAGTTTTTAGCAGAATTGTTCAAACTAAGGCGGCACAATTAACATCCCAAAGCAGCCAAACAGACTGGATTTCTGAGTTTAGGATAGTCGCCACGTTTTTGCTAATTTTTCATCAAACTAAAAATCAAAAATGAAAAATAACAAATCCCTTGATTGAGGCAGTTTATACTGTAAATCTGTACTTTACAGAGATCAAAGCTTCCTCTTTCCACTTACAGAATGGAGATGAATGGTTTGAGACAGACATGGGCTAGCATTTCGGCTGAGGGGGTAGAATTTTCAATTCCTGAGGGGAGCTGAGGGGGTGGTAAGTCCAGAAGTCCGATTTTTGGCTAAAATCAAGGTTTTTGGCTTATTTTTTAATTAAAACAAGTTGAAGTAGGCTATTCTGAGCTCATTTACACCTAATCCAGCCATATTTTTATCATAATATTCTATACAAAATTCTTTCAAAAAATTCCTGAGGGGGGTAGCGGCCGGCTGAAGTGGGTAGGTCAGAACATGAGGGGGCCAACCCCTCTCAGCCCCCCATTTGCCCATGTCTGGCTTGAGACCCTAAACTCAAGTCGCAAATAATGGAAATCTCAACCCAGACTTTACAGATTCTGAATTTGTTAGTTTGTAAAATTAGGACAGAACTACAAACGGTTAGGTATACCACATTAGAGAGAACTAATTTAAACATGCAAACAGTAATTTAGCCAAAAATCTGAAATGTCAACCATTTTTTATCTAAAAATTACGAAATGAGCTGGTCTTTCATGTCAAACTATGTTTCCCCTCTTGTTTTTTCCAGATGAGGTCTGTATCTGTAAAATAGGTATGCCTAATAACTGCTAAAGATTGCGTAGATATTCCAACCAAACTCGAAAATGCTTGGTAAACGTCCAGTTATCGATTTTAGACTGCCTTGATAAAATATGCAAATATGCAAAAAATATGCACATATTTCATTTTTGTATGCATATGATATATGCAATATCAATATGCACTAGAGGTTGCATGCATATATTCATATGCAATATCATATGCATCGCAAAAATCCGATATCATCCAACCATAGTTCACAACTGTAAATTTTGTTGTCCGTCTGCATGTTACAAGTTTTAATTTGTACATACTGTATGTTTATTTTTCTTTTGCCGCTTGTTTACTGGTTTTACTGGTGTAGAGCAGATGGCATAAACATTGATTGATTGATTGAGAACCAATACGCATTACGCAAAAATATGCAAACTGTTAGCAGAATGCATAATAATATTGCATAATGAAATTCAAATGCATATGCGTATGCGTATACGTATTCTGAAATGGAATGCGTACTTTGCGTAATGATATGCCTAATGTATATACGCATGCAACAGTAGTGCGTACACATACACATACACATACACAAACGGAAAATCCAATACCAAACAACAGTACCGCCAACCACCCCGACTTTACAAGCTTGTTTTTTAGCTTATAGGCTTCTGTTCCACCCAGCTCAGGCTTAGGCTTTCACTCCAAAGTCACTCAGAATAGCTCGAACTCAGGATCGCCAGGAACGCCAAGTGCAGCTGAAGTCCAAGTCAACAAAGATTGAGCTGTATGAGAAGGAGTTTCTTGCTGAGCATGATGCAGATGAAACTGATCCACTTTGTTTGTGGGTACAACAGCGTTTGGCTTACCCTAAGTTGTTCGATATTGCTGTTGATTTTCTGTCAATGCCTGCTTCATCAGCACCTACAGAGCGTGTATTATGGTTGGATGATATTGGGTTTTTGCGATGCATATGATATTGCATATTAATATATGCATGCAATCTCTAGTGCATATTGATATTGCATATATCATATGTATGCAAAAATGAGATATGTACATATTTTTTGCATATTTGCATATTTTGCCAAGGCGGCTTGAAATGGATAACTGGACGTTTTCCAAGCATTTCGAGTTTGGTTGGAATGTCTATGCAATCTTTAGCATTCATAGGCATACCTATTTTACAGATACAGACCTGATCTGCAAAAAACAAGAGGGAAACACAGTTTGGAATAAAAGACCAGCTCATGAAAAGCTCATTAAATTCAGAATTTGAAAAATTCCATTGAGATTTCCATTCTTTGCGAGTTGAGTTAGAGTCTCCTGGAGCCATTTATCTCCATTCTGCAAGTGGAAAGAGAAGTCTCGATCTTTGATCTCGATATAGTACAGATTTGCAGTATAAACTGCCTCAAGGGCTTTTTGTTTTTGATTTTTTATTTTTAATTTGATGAAAAATTAGCAAAGACATGGCGACTATCCTAAACACAGAAATCCAGTCTGTTTGGCTGTTTTGGGATGTTCACTGTGTAACCTTAGTTTGAACAATAGTGCTAAAAATTCCAGATATTCATGCAGCAATGAGGTGCTTGCAGAAATTCGCAAATTCGCTAAACAAACTCTTTCATTTTTGCTCAGCTCAAATACAGGAAATCGGCCAAACTAGCCCTCTTTGAAATTTGTACTGTTGAAGGATACCTTATGGATTTCTCCACGCCAAATAGATAAAACAACTACAGTGTTGGCCGAAAAAAAAACCGCCTGGCCATTTTTCGAGTTTTTCGAATAATTTCAAGTGGCCGCTATTCAGTCAATTTTCAACCAAATGAAAAGATTTTTGGCATGATTATTATTATTTGTTAAGAGTTTGTTTTTGGCCAAGGCCTAGCCTGCTAGCTTTCTGTTGCCCGGAGTTATCTCTTCCGAAATGAACTGACCCGAATTTTTAGATGTCAATTTTGAATGTTTAATATCTCACAAACCCTTCATCGGATTTTTCGCATCTGTTGATTTCGGAAGGGAATAAATCGAGACTATAGAAGACCAGCAGGCTAGGATCTGGCCAAAACAAACTCTTAACAATAAATAATAATCGTGACAAAAATCTTTTCGTTCGGTTGAAAATTGACAGAATGGCGGCCATTTGAAATTATTTAAAAAAAACGAAAAAAGGCCAGGCGGTCTGTATTTGAATCATTTAACGTTCTTCAGAACACAAGTATTCAGCACGAAAAGTCGGCGACACCTTTGACAAAAATATGCAAACTAAAAATATGCAAAATTTTGATATCAGGGTCAATTTGCATATGACTATTGCATATTGAAATTTTGCATGCATATGATATTGCATATGCATATATGCATGCCAAAAACCATGCATATATGCACTGTTTGATATTGCATATTGGATATATGCGTCCAATCGTAGCGTGTATTCAGCTTGACCAGTAGCTCTGTGTAAGAATCGTCATCGGCTAAGTGCTAATCGTTTAGAATCTGAGTTGTTTGATCAAAATTAACCATAATTTGGTCAATCGGCTGTTGATCTTTGTTAAACGATGCACTGTTGAACCGGTTTATAGAGAAAACTGTCTTGTTTGTATCCGTTTGCTATCCTGCTCTGTTGGCTCTTTTTTGTTGTTTTTGTTGTGCTATGTGTTATGTGGTATTTTGCTATGTGGTAAAATTTTTTCGTAAAATTTCACGCTTGATACGGACTTGAACCTGAACCTATTGTCCAGGTTTTTTTAAACCGGACTTGAACCTGGACTTGAACCTGAAATTTCGTGCTTGGACTTGACCTGAACCTGAACCTGTTTTTAAAACCCCGGACTTTCCAACAGTACTTTCTACCTAGGGGTACCCATAAACCCCCTAGTATGCTTTACACTGTCACAGTTAACGGTGGACCTTTTTTGGTCGCCGTTCGGCCAGGCATACGCCTCCCAATTCCAAGTTATGGCGACTGTTTTGGCAAACTAACTTTCAGCCCGTCCTACACTCATACATGTAACATGTTGGTTGGGTATGGGGTTTTCAGGAATCGATTCGGTATGGGTAGGTATTTTTCGGCATACCCAGAATCGGTTCGGTATGGGTAGGTATTCGCAAAATTCGGTATCTGCTGAAAATGCTTTACAAAATCAAAACACTGAATTTCCCATTTATACAGCCATGGATTTAGTCATTTCCAAAACAACGTCAGAGGCTAGAAAATTCATCAAAAGCAATGGGATTTACTGTTTTTTAGGAATTTTTTAATCTTTTTAGTTTCACTGAAGTGAAAATCGTTTCTATAAATATTTTTGGCTAAGAGAAATGTTTCCATTGTACTGTAGTTATAAGGCCTCCTAGTGTACAGTATGGAGATCTAACCAGCAGTGACAAAACGCGGGGCTATTTTGTTGATTGTGAATGTACGTACTGTGCATCAAGTACATAGAGACTTGATTATAAAGCAGGGATTTTCGACAAAAATTGCACTAAACTGGGTAAAAAATCCTGATTCTCAAATACCTGGGTATTCCCAAAATAATCGGTATACCGGGTATGGGTATTTATTAAAATACCCAGAACCGGTAGGCATTCCCAAAAATACCCATTTTTCGGTAGGGGTTCGGTATACTCAATCAACAGTAGGTCCGGGGGTCTGCTCTCACCCGATCGGGGCCCCAAGACGATTTTTCTGGCAAGTAATTTTTTGAGCAAATGTTGCATTTTTTTAGAATTTCGATCACCAAAAAAGTGTGTTAAAATCGTCCGTAAAATTAGTATCCAAAATAAAAAAATTAAAAAAATTAAAAAAATTAACAAATTTTCTGTATTAGACTTTCAAAATTCTCATGTAGACTAAACAGCACTGTTCCGACTTCTGACTTTGCAACGAATGGCTGGATTTAAAAACTCGCTGTACCATTCGATTCCTCAGTGTTTTCTGTTTCGTCAAAAGTCCACTTTGAGTTTGTGTTCGGTTACAATGAGCGTCAAAATTCCAGAACTCTAAAATTTCTGCTCTTTTCTATGCTATTTTTACGATTTTTCCGTTCCTCTTGAGAACCATAGATTTTTTCAAGAGTGATATTTTTTGGTAACCCCTTTGATCCTGATACTGTTGATTGGGGATTCCGAACCCATACCGAAAAATGGGTATTTTTGGGAATACCTACCCAATAAATACCTACCGATTCCAGGTATTTAAATAAATACCCATACCCAGACATGGGCTAGCATTTCGTCTGATGGGGGTAGAATTTTCAATTCCTGAGGGGGGCTGAGGGGGTTGTAAGCCAAAAAGTCCGATTTTTGGCGAAAATCAGGGTTTTTTGGCTTATTTTTCATTAAAATAAGTTAAAATTAGCTATTCTGAGCTCATTTACGCCTATTCCAGGCATATTTTTATCATAATTTTCTATACAAAATTCTTCCCAAAAATTCCTGATGGGGGGGTAGCGGCCGGCTGATGGGGGGTAGATCAGAGCCTGATGGGGGGCCAATCCCCCCTCAGCCCCCCCCCCCTTTGCCCATGTCTGCCCATACCGGGTATACCGATTATTTTGGGAATACCCAGGTATTTGGGAATCGGTATTTTTTGTCCAGCTTAGTGCCTTTTTATCGAAAATTCCCTATGATCACATTGTTTTCTTTGTAATTTTGCATTTTTGGGGTATGCAGAAACACATTCTATTACGATATTCCTGCAAAATATCGAATTTCAAGGAATTTTACTTCTCTGACCCTACTCCCTGTCCAAAACTTGTTTGTCATTAGAATGCGTTGGGCTAGTTTTGGCTTAACTTCACACTGCTCCTTAATACAGTAATCAAGAAGTCTCGATGTACTTTATGTACAGTACACTCAGAATCAACAAAATAGCCCCGCATTTTGTCACTGCTTGTTAGATCTCCATACTGTACACTAGCAGACCTTAAACCTACAGTACAATGGAAGCATTTCTCTCAGCCAAAATTATTTATAGAAACGATTTTCACTCTAGTTTAACAAAAAATAATTTTAAAAATTCCTAAAAACTGCATATCCCATTGCTTTTGATAGATCTTCTTGCTTCTGACCTTGGAAATGACTACATCCATGGCCTTGTAGATGGGAAATTCAGTATTTTGACTCTCTAAAACATTTTCAGCAAATACCGAATAAATACTGGTATACCGGTATTTTTGCAAATACCTACCCATACCGAGTCGATTCCTGGGTCTGCCGAAAAATACCTACCCATACCGAACCGATTCCAGAAAATCCCATACCCAAACAACAGTAGATCCTGAACATTGCATTGGCACTCATCTGGAGTAGAATTCCATGACGAATTCAATGCTGAAAACCGTTTTGAGCTCTGATGATCGGCTCAAGTGTTATCGTTAAATTTCTGGTTCTGGGTATTTTGCATAAGAAACTAAACAATTGAATATAGCTCTAAAGGTGAGTACATCGATTTTTCGATTAGTGTCCTTAAAACGTGGCACATAGAACGTAGTTTCAAAATAAGGTGGAAATTTGATTGGCACGCCACAAATAAACATGCTGGAACGGAAAAATCGTAAAAATAACATAGAAAAGAGCAGAACTTTTAGAGAGTTCAGGGCCCGTATTCATAAAAATATCCTAAGCTTAGGACAACCTAAGGCGCTTAGGACGTCCTATTTGACCGTAGGATATCCTACGAGTATGACATCCTACGCCGTATGATAGGACTATTCATAAAACAGTTTAGGATATCATACTCGTAGGAAATCCTAAGCGCCTTTTATTAACGGTTTGAGCCACCGCCACGCGACATGTTTAGGAGGGAAATTCAAACCTGACTCATGTTTTGTTGTTGGCACCGACCGGAAGCCCAAGTTTGAGTCTAGAAGTAATCATTTCTGTTCTGTAACCGTAATTTAGCCGTTTTTTTCAATAATACAGAGCAAATTGATATGAAAGTAAAAAGCTAAGAACACTTCATTTTCAATGAAAACATGACTATTAAATGTTTACTACTAATTTCAAGTTTATTATTATGTTTTCTAGCCGAGATATTGGTAGACAGGCAACCAAGAGTGTTTATCGCATGCAACGCACGCTAAAACCTACGTCCTAAGCGGCCGTAGGTAGCTCGCGACCTACCTAAGGTTTTCGTCCTACGCCGTAGGATTTCCTAAGAGCGGCCATCCTAAGCAAAGTTTTATGAATTGTCCTACGGCCCGCGCGGCGTCCTAAACGGCCAGATTTAGGAAATCCTACGTCCTAAATTGTTTTATGAATACGGGCCCTGGAATTTTGACGCTCATTGTACGAACACAAACTCAAAGTGTAACTGAACACAAACTCATTTTTTTAATTTTCCTGTTTGACGCACTTGTTGGTCTCGTGCCTGTTAAATCTGCTGTGATTTGATTTTGCGCTTCGTATTATTGCGTATTTGCCTTGCCTCAAGTTTGCTAATTTGATTGAATTTCATTTGTATGTATCTCATTCGCTTTTACAGTATTTCTGTTCCTTTGTGTTACAGTAGTTTGTGCAATGTTGATCGTGTAGCAACTGCAAAGTTGCCATTTGGCCGGGTGCGGAGTTAGTGAACATTGTCCCAATATTCAGTATAAACTTTCAGTATTTCACCGTAAATCAGATAGCAGAGTTTTCGACTCATTCCAGTTGCATCGAGTTGTAAGTATGTTGTTTATCCCGCCGTTCTTATCAAGTTTTCTCAATCCTACAGTATGCCACTTGCGAGCGTTATCTTTTGCGAGCCTAATTACCCATTTCAACTTAATTGAGTCATTAATAACCTGAACATGTGACGCTTTAAGACCTCCAAGATGATATTCTTGTATTAATGTCTTCACTTTTACTTTAGGTTTGCCATCCCTCCAGATACTGTTACTTTACTAGTGGATTTTTATTTTACTATTTACTAAATTTACTACAAATTCAGCTCTTCAATTTAATTTTTATTTTTGTTTTACTACCGAGCAGTTCCCATTTTACTAATTTTTGTTTCACTAATAGTTCTACTAATTTTACTACTATTTTACTACGGTTTTACTAATCATTAGGGGCATCCAGTAAGGACGGACAGACGTGTGTGCATGCGTGTCATTTGCTCTGGATGGGGAGCGCCCTGTGTGTCATTTGCTCTGGACGAGAGCATGCAGCGTCTGCAGAGCACCCTGTGTGTCATTTGCTCTGGACGAGAGCATGCAGTGTCTGCAGCATCGTGCGTCTTGTTCGTTGCCGGAGGAGGCATACTCGTGCGTCTCGCGGAAGGACTGGTTCGTTTTGTGGAAGGACTCATGCGTCTCGCGGAAAGACTTGTGCATCTTGTGGAAGGACTCGTTTGTCTTGCAGATGGACTCATGCACCTCCAGGAAGGAACCGTGTGTCTCCAGGAAGCACTCATGCATCGCCTGGAAGGAATCGCGCATCGCCTGGAAGGAATCGCGCATCGCCTGGAAGGAATTGCACATCACCTGGAAGGAATCGTGCATCGCATACCCAGGAGGGTGCAGAATCGTGCATCGCATACCCAGGAGGGTGCAGAATCGTGCATCGCATACCCAGGAGGGCGCAGAATCGTGCATCGCGTACCCAGGAGGGTGCAGAATCGCGCATCTCGTACCACCCAAGGGTGCAGATTCGTGCATCTCATTACCCAGGAGGGTAAGAAGTCATGCATTGCCAGGAAGGAACCTAGTGCCCAGTCGCTCTACTGATGGCACAACCGGGACCGAGCAAACTCTACCTGCCACCACTGGATCGTTACTGGGCCCATCCAGGAGAGTCACCAGTGCTGATGTGGCCGTTATGGGAAAGACTATTCACTGATTTCCTCACTGGAATCGATGAAACCCGACTGGCCGGCGGCAAACTCAGCAACCAGGAGAGAGAGAAGTTTCTGATGTTATACATTACAAGGACGGTCAGTGACAGTGCCAGTGTATGTGTTTGGCAATACATGCAACAATACACTGGGCATGGATGCGCTGCGTGCACTGGGAGGAGTGTGATCGATGTGGATTCGTATAGCACCACTATCCAGGAGGACCCCAGATGCGCAACTGTGCAGACACCTGAATCGGGAGGAGCCAGTCAAGTGCCAAAGGAGCAGCAAGCGCCTCAAAATTCGTAGCCCAATGTGCTGGAGACTTGGAGGAAGGCAGGACTGCAACCACTGCTGGCCGACTTGTCAAACCTAATGAAAAAGGAGCACCTACCCAGACTTCAAACATCGAATTCGGCTCAAACCAGGCGCAAAGACGCCACCTAGACAGCCTGTATGATCGATCCCAGTACACTTTGAGGAGAGAGCCAAAGATGCCATCAAGCTGATGGAACGCCAAGGTATCTGGGAGAAAGTTGAGCATGCTGATCGAGTACATGGCATGGTAGTCGTGAAGATACCAGACGACCCCAGCTTGGTCAGCGACTTGAGCCCGCTCAACAAGGACATTGGTCCAGTGCTGTACCCGCTGCCAAACATCCACGATTTGCTATACAACAGACTCAGTCAGGCGGAAGTCTTCAGCAAAATCGACCTGCTAAAGGGATACTTCAATGCAGAATTGGATGAGGACAGCCAACTGCTGACAACAACTGTTACGCCCTGGGGCTACTATGCTTACAAGAAGCAGCCTATGGGTTTGAAAGACAGTGCAGCAGTATTCCAGAAACTGGTACACAAAACGAAACGCTGGAAGGTGTGCCAGGGTGTCAGCCCTACATCGATGACATTTTGGTGTATGGAGTGAATCGAAAGGAGCACGATAACAGCTTGAAACAGGTGCTACAACGCTTAAATGAGAAGAACCTATGCCTCAACCTGCGAAAGTGTATCATTCCTCAGCCATCTGTGACATACATGTCGTTGGGGGTGTGAAGGGGGGCCGGCCCCCCCAAGCCCGATTTTTCGGCAAAAGTCCCCCAGCGGATTTTTGGGGGGGGACCTGAAAACCCACTTTTGGATTCCAAAGTAAAGGAAATTTTAGCCCAGACAATACATTCTGCAGCACAAAGTTGGGTTTTCGCCTACCCTACAACCCAAAACAGGGTTTTGTCAGGCTTAGAAATCCTAAATAGGGTTTATAGACTGCTTAGAAACCCTGATTAGGGTTTTTAGGTTACTTGGAAACCTAAAACAGGGTTTTCAGGTTACTTTTAAACCCTGATTAGGGGTTTTAGGTTAGTTTTAAACCCTGATTAGGGTTTTTAGGTTACTTGGAAACCCTAAAACAGGGTTTTCAGGTTACTTTTAAACCCTGATTAGGGGTTTTAGGTTAGTTTTAAACCCTGATTAGGGTTTTTAGGCTACTTTGAAACCCTAAACAGGGTTTTCAGGTTACTTTTAAACCCTGATTAGGGTTTTTAGGCTACTTTTAAAAACTGATTAGGGGTTTTAGGTCACTTTTAAACCCTGATTAGGGTTTTTGGGCTACTTTGAAACCCTAAACAGGGTTTTCAGGTTACTTTCAAACCCTGATTAGGGTTTTTAGGTTGCTTTTAAACCCTGATTAGGGTTTACAGGTTACTTTGAAACCCTAAACAGGGCTTTAACACTGGCTAGAAAGCCTAGAGAGGGTTTTTTGGTTGATTAGAAACCATAAACAGGGTTTAAGAACTGCATTCAATCACTAAATAGGGTTTTTTTAGTAATCCTATAAGTCAAAACAGGGTTTTGCGCGTGCCTTAGAATCGAAATTAGAGTTCTCTGGACTATTTTTAGTCAATGTAACGCATTTCAATCTGTATTTTATCGCTGAAACTCATATTCAATACGTATTTTGAGCGCAAAACAGCTTTTTATTACATTCATTGTTTCAATATTCGGTTTTTAAGGCATTTTCTTCTACCTGAACAGGGTTTTCAAGGTATTTTTAATGCAAAAACAGGGTTTTTAACGCTTTTTCGGTCCAAATAGGGTTTTGAAGCCATTTTTCGCCCCAAAATCTCTAAAAAAGGGTCAACAAAACCCACTTGTTACCCCAAAAAAAGGTCGACAAAATCCACTTTTGGACCCCAAAAAAGGTCGCAAAACCCACTTTGGACTTGGTCCCAAACCCCTATTTGGGATTTGAAAAAGGTCCCCCCATGGAAAAACCCAGCGACATGTATGTTCTGTGAAGTTCCTGGGCCATGTGATCTGCAAAGGATGTGTCAAGCCAAATCCAGACAAACTGGAGAGTCTGCGGCAGATGACACCATCTAAAAACATCAAGGACGGGCAAAGTTTCTTGGGAGCCGTCAACTGCTTGAGCAAGTTCGTGCCCTCACTGTGTGACAAGCTGGAACCAATTCGAGCACTCACACGGGCTAGCACGAAGTTTGTGTGGGTTTCATAGACTCAGGAGGCGTTCGAACAGGTGAAAAATCTGCTCGGCGGACCAAAGGGACTGCGCCTGAAGATGTTCGATCCCTTAAAGGAGACCTTTGTCACTACCGATGCATCCGGTTATGGCATTGGTGGGATGCTGTCACAGGTGCACTACGGCCAGGAATTCCCAGTTGCGTTTGGACAACACACTCTGGACGGAACCAAGCGAAAGTGGGACACCACCAAAAAGGAGGCCTATGCGGCGATGTTTTTCTGTGAGTATTGGGAAAAATACTTACTCGGCAGACACTTCTCGCTCCAAACTGACCACCAAGCGCTACAAGCACTGCTACATCGACAGGCGAACCAGAGAAAATCGCAGAAATTCGAATGTTGGGTGCATAGACTCAATGTGTTCGATTACAATGTGCAGTACATGCCTAGTGACAACAACCACATGGCAGATGTCTTGTCGCGCCTGCAGACCGATTCTGCACCGAGTGGAGTGATTCGTTGCGTCAAGGAGTTGGGTTTCTCAGCCAGGAGGATCGCCAAAGCTCTAAAGCATGACCCAGTGCTGAGCAAAGTCAAGCAATACTGCCTGGAGGGTTGGCCAGACAAAGCCAAATTGCCCAGACAATTTTGCAACTTGCCTTATCACAGGATGAAGGACAAGTTATCGGTGGAGGGCAAAACAGGACTGGTGTTGCGAAACAACAGCCAGATCATTGTGCCAGGTCCACTCCGAAGAGAACTACTCAGCAAGGCCCATGAAGGACACCCTGGGATCGTCCGCTACAAACGCAAGCTCAGAGAAGGCTACTGGTGGCCGGGAATGGCTACAGAAAGCGAGGAGTTTGTGCGTCATTGCAGTGCCTGCCTAGATTCCGCCAAGTTGCAGCCCAAGGTGCCCACACATGGAGAACACCTGTACACACCGGAGGAGCCATGGGTAGAACTGTCAATGGACATCACTGGTCCGTTTGAGACAGCCCCAGCCCACAAGAAGTGCATTGTGGTGTTGCTGGACAACTACTCCAAATATCCGGAAATTCTCTGCACCACTGACACGTCATCCAAAAGAATCATTGAGTGGTTGAAGCAGGTATTTGCTCACTATGGCAACTCTGCCCGAATTCTCACGGACAATGGACCACAGTTTGTCAGCCTGGAGTTTGAGGAATTCCTGCAGGAGAGGGACATCTTCCACCAGAAAGCTCCAGTCTACACACCACAGCAGAACGCATTTGTGGAGGTCAACCGGTACCTAAAACATCACATTCAGACCTTCGCCAAGACTCAGGAGTGGGAAGATGGACTGACTCAGACTCTGTGCCACTATCGAGCCACAGCTCAGGAAGGTGAGCAGCAGAGCCCTGCTGAGAAGATGTTCAAACGACAGCCACGGCTCGCTTTTGAAGCTTGCCGCCAGTCACGCCCCACAAAGGAGGAAGGGAAGGAGTCTCCAGGAAATGCCAACAAAATTGTTGCTAACGACGCAAAATCGAGTAAGAGCGGCAGGAAAGGAGATAAAAAGATGCCACCCTGGCAGCAGATGTACTACAAAGGACAACGCGTTCGTGTCAAGAGGAGCCAGACTCCCAAAGGACAGTCGCCTTGGTCCCGCAAATGCTACACAGTGACGGCAGTTCTGGTCAGATTCAACTACAAACTGTCAGACGGTCAGCTGTGGAACGCCAGGAACATGCAGCGTGTGCCAGACTCCCCAGCGAGCTCAGAAGTGATCGAGTTAGAAGCCGGCCAGAGAGAGGTTGAAGAAGAGCGCCAGCTAACAGAGTGCGCTACCCCCTCAGAGAATGAAGACTGGTGGAGTCGTGGACCACTATGGGGACTGGGACTACAACTAGTAGAAGACGGCCTTTAAGAAGAAAAGGGTGTTGATATGTAGCCGCCTGTATGTACATGCTTGTGTGGTACATACATGCCATCTTGTGTATTGGCCGTCTAGTCTAAACTTATCGATCGGCTTGGCCGGCCGTCAGTCAGTTGGCCGCTCCCTAGTCTGTAGCTCTGTCTGTAACAGGGCCAGACGCAAGGCCAGTGCTGTGTTCAAACACAATCATTTTCTCTCCCTGTGCACCTGCCTTGCGGCTGACTCTTGTTTGCTCTCTCGCAGTCTCATGTCTTGTGGCCAGTACTTTAGTGTGAGCTGGCATGTGTTGATGGTTCATCTGTGCCTTGGCATAAAGGACCTTGTTGTTGAGCATCGCCTACTACACCGCGACAAGCCGATCGATAGGACAACGACAAAGGAACAATCGGTCCCATGCAGAAGATCCGCAAAACAGATGCGCCAACACCAGATGGAACAGTCAGTAAGCAAAAAAAATGGCGTTTGACCGGTTATTGGTCAAAAACAGCGGTACGGAGAGATTGAAGCGCATTTTCTATACCGTTTTTGAAATCTGCATGTCATTGCGGATCTATTGGTGAATTGAATGCCAACCTACCACACATTTTGAGTGAATAATGCTGGTCTGAAGTGGACACCTGAATTTTAGATTTTTTGCTCAACCACCCCTACTTTGGAAGGGCGGCCTGGCGCTCCCTGTGGTCCAATGGGGTTCATACTTTGGGCTTCATAGTTTTTTGACACATACTTATACTTGTATATATGTAAAAATGAGCAAAATCTGTGATGTGACCCAGAACAATTTGGGGAGGCTCCCTTATCAGATCCTGAATCCTCTCAGAAATTGCATCCTGGGTTGTATATTTTTCCGAAAAAAACCTCGGCCTGTTTTGTTCCAGTTTTTTTCCGTTTTTTTTCCAAAATCGCGGAAAAAAACTCCAGCTCAAGTTCTGAGTACCCTAGCCTGGTTTTATGATTCCTAACGCTTTCTTGCGCCTTCCTGAGCCTTTTCAGAACAGAAATACATTCTTACATAGGTATAAATCACGAAACAGGCATGAAACAGTGCCTGATAGGCCCCATCAATAAACGCTATATGTAAATTTTCTTACAGCAGTTGGCCTTTTTGTTTTAGATTGCCAAATTTGGTATTTTCTGTTGTTTTTCGAACAGATTCGAACAGTTTTGAGTCGATCTAGGCCATTATACATAGTGTTGTTATGACTACTAGTCAAAGTCAAAGTCATAGTTAATACTTTTGTGATATTGCAGTCAAACGAACAGGTAGTCAAAGTGAAACTTTGACTACTTCGGTTACCATAAATGCGTAGCCAAATGAAGACCAAGTAGTCAAACCGTTTGACTATGACTACATTTTGTTATAAGCAGTAGGCTTTTCAAGCATATTTTTTACATTTTTATAGGTTTGCAACTAATTATTTTATAAATTTATTTCATTTTTGCTTTTAAGGAAACAAACAACCTTTTTCTCTAAAATTGTGAACTGATAACAGGTGTCAGTTAGCAAATCTCTGCGTGATCCAAGGCAAATTCCACAGTTTCGTCAGCTTGAAAATTATGACATTAAAAAAACTACTTTGATTTTACACCAAACTAAAGTGGGTACCAAACCAAACTAGTGTTTTTCCGAAAGACGATTTTTACATTGAAATGTTTGAAAATTAAACAATTCCGGGGTTAATTTTTAGCAGTTAACTGTATACCGTTTACATAAAAGTATACAAATTGTGGCCTCAATCAAAGTGATTTTTGACTGACACTTGACGACTGAAGCATATAAATCGCTGCAAATGTCAATTTTGCTCTGTCTCAAAAAGTAGTCAAAGTAGTCAAACCGGTGGTCTTGGTAGTCAAATGGTTTGACTACAATATAGTCAAATTTGACTACCCTGGTATTGTACTCAAACCAGTGGTAGTCATAGTCATAGTCAAACGGAAATTTTGGTATTGTAACAACACTAATTATACATCTTAAAAGTCCATTTTTTAACTCAAAAAATGACATAAATTAGCAATTTATAGCTTGAGTTTTTTCCACGATTTATGTTTTTTCCTACCCTTAGGAAAAAACCGTTTTTTTTTTCGGAAAAAACACCGCAAAAAACACGACCTAACATCCCTGCTAGAGACCATGGGGATTTCAAAAATATATTCATATTGATTCTGGGTCAACTGACGCCTGACGTTAGGTGCATTCTCAGTACCTGTCAACTGTGCTGGTAAACTGTCCGGTTCAATAAATTATGCTGAAAAAATTCATCTGCCAAATTTTAAGTAATTTAGGATTTTTTTCTAGGATTTGGTCTTTTCTGTTGTTTTTCTAAGAGTTTTGAGTTAGGGGCCGTTCATAAACGACGTCGTTCCAGAGGGGGGGAGGGGGGGTCGGCTGAAATGCGACGATAGACGACGCACCAGGAGGGGGAGGGGTTAGCAAAAAACGACGTCGCTTTTTTATGAATTTTAGGGTACTTCAATTACATTATTTTCGATTTATGCACATTCTGTCAAACGTTTCTCCATACAGAAAAGCTTTCCAGAGTGGTTGTAGGGATTTATTCTATTGATTGCGCAGTATGGTAACAAAAAAACGTGACAGTACTGTATGTACTGCCCTTTTATCGGGGGGGGGGGGGTAAACCGAAAACGACGTCGCCATAGGGGGGGGTTCCAATGAAACGAAGCAAGTCGATTTTTTGTGGAGGTGGGGTCCGAAAAATCGGGATTTTGGAACGACGTCGTTTATGAACGGCCCCTTAGTCTGGCCTATTATACAGGGTGTGCCAAAAAAAAACAACCCAGCAGAGTTTTTGCTGTAGCAACCGCAAATCTCAACCGATTTGAATGAATCCTTTTTTAAATGAAAGATAAATAAATTCTCGAAAGACTGATGTACCGTTTATTAAGATAGCCTGCTTAGTTCCTGAGATATTTGTCCTCAAAGTCAAAACAGAGATTTTGGCAATGAACAAGAGTGATAAAGAACAACCCAGCAGATTTTTTACTTTTGCAACCATGAATCTGAACCGATTTGAATGAACCCTTTTTTGAATGAAAGACTGATAAATTCTTCAAAGATTGGTGCAATTTTTATTGAGATTCACAGTTTAGTTCTTGAGATTTTTGCCTGCGAAGTCGAAACAGATTTTGGCAAAGAACAAGAGCGATTCCGTTGCATTTCATAATAAAGCAGATTCCTACTGCTGGGGCTAATGATACATTAGTGTTGAAGTAAACCGAGATTCTGTGTCACCTGTAAAGCCTCCAAGAGCCCTTAGCAGTAGCAGGAATCCGATTTATTACGAAGTGCAGTGGAATAATAGAAAATCGCTCATGTTCACTGCCAAAATCACTGTTTTGACTTTGAGAGCCAATATCTCAGGAACTAAGCAGAGTACATTAATGAAAATTTCAGCAATCTTTTAAGAATTTATTTATCTTTTATTTAAAAAAGGATTTATTCAAATCGGTTGAGATTTGCGGTTGCTACAGCGAAAAATCTGCTGGGTTGTTTTTTTTGGCACACCCTGTACATCGCAAAAGTTAATTTTTTAACTGAAAACTGACATAAATCAGCTATTTTTAGCTTGAGCTGTTTTCCACGATTTATGTTCTCTTCCGACCCTTAGGAAAAAACCGGGTTTTTTTCGGAAAAAAACGGAAAAAAACACCGGAAAAAAACACACCTCACATCCCTGATTGCATCTCAAGCGTAAGTCTTCATCGGTCATCCGTTTTTTGTCAGGCCAGGCAGATCTTGCTAACCTTTTTAAAGCAGAATAGTAGTCTGCTACAGTATCATTCAGTTGTTGGGTATGGTAGTCAAGTTCATTTTGACAAAAGCGCGAAAAGTTTTCCAGCTGTGAGCCCCTCGCATGACAGGGCCTAATGTTGAGTTTTCGTGCTGGGAGTCAAGGGGACTTCCGAAACGAACGGAACCGAAATTTCAGATGTCAAATTTGAACGTAAATATCTCAATGACCCCTTCAAATGGATCTTTCCCAAATTTTGCAGGTTTGTAGGTTTGCAGTTTGCTTATATGGACTTAAGAACCTGAAAATCTCAGCTTTCTAACAGAACCGGTTAAAATCTGGTGGATTTTTAGTAGAGTGCGAACTGGTATTGGGTGTATTGGGGTGTTTTCCAGGTATTGGGTATTGGGTATTGTGGTTTTTACCCGCTAGTTGTTAGCATACTGTTATATGCAGTTTTGTGTGCTAAGTTCGAAAATGCATTCAGTTTAGCCAGATTCGCTCTGGATCAGGAGAAATTCGCATCCAAAGTTGAGACCAACCCTATTTCTTGACTGGTACTACTCGGTAGTATGACCATTAACCGCGGTGCAATGCAGTTTTTCTTACGTAGTTTTTGCTGCTGATTCCGAAAATAACTTTATTTTTGCGTTGCCAACATTTGAAGATATCGGCATTTTTATGATTTGAGAAGAAAACGGCTGCACTTGCTATAACATGCTCGTTTGAAAGGTCACTCAATTCAGTCGTATCTAGGGTACAGAGCCATAAAAATTTATATCATGTAATGCAGTTTTTGCCGCTGATTACGAAAATGACATCTGTTTTTCAATCTGACTGCTCCTGAGCTACTTATGTAACTTTTATGCCCTGGTACTCAGACAATAAGATATCTGTCAAATCTGGCCGTAACATGGTGTCTATCTAGTGCAGTTTTTTCCGTTGATTCAGAATATCATCATATTTTTGCGCTACGGCCAGTCTGTCGCAAGTTATGGACCTCCAAAGTTTCATTAAGAAACATGCCATGAGAAGCCATAATCCTGAAACAATTGTTCAGCATTCATGCATTTCTGAAGGGAACTTTTTGTCAGTCAATAGTGTACCGGACCTACTTTGACCCGCTGAGTTCAAAAAATGACATTTGCTTTTCAATCTGGCTGCTCCTGAGCTACTTATGTAACTTTTATGCCCTGGTACTCAGACAATAAGATATCTGTCAAATCTGGACGTAACATGGTGTCTATCTAATGCAGTTTTTTTCCGCTGATTCAGAATATCATCATTTTTTTGCGCTACGGCCACTCTGTCGCAAGTTATGGACCTCCAAAGTTTCATTAAGAAACATGCCATGAGAAGCCATAATCCTGAAACAATTGTTCAGCATTCATGCATTTCTGAAGGGAACTTTTTGTCAGTCAATAGTGTACCGGACCTACTTTGACCCGCTGAGTTCAAAAAATGACATTTGCTTTTCAATCTGGCTGCTCCTGAGCTACTTATGTAACTTTTATGCCCTGGTACTCAGACAATAAGATATCTGTCAAATCTGGACGTAACATGGTGTCTATCTAGTGCAGTTTTTTCCGCTGATTCAGAATATCATCATATTTTTGCGCTACGGCCACTCTGTCGCAAGTTATGGACCTCCAAAGTTTCATTAAGAAACATGCCATGAGAAGCCATAATCCTGAAACAATTGTTCAGCATTCATGCATTTCTGAAGGGAACTTTTTGTCAGTCAATAGTGTACCGGACCTACTTTGACCCGCTGAGTTAAAAAATTGCGTTTGTTTTTCTCTACTGCTGTTCAATTTTGAGATATTACTGATCAAACAAAATTTGCATTAATATTCATATACAGTCATGTCTCGTTAATCCGGACAAGTTGGGACCAGCAGATTTTGTCCGGATTAACGAATTTCCGGATTAACGAAACAAAATTTAAAAACGTTGTTTTTTATCTTAAAAGCAGTACCGCAATGTTCTCT
Source organism: Sabatieria punctata (assembly GCA_030248155.1). NCBI lineage: Eukaryota > Metazoa > Nematoda > Chromadorea > Araeolaimida > Comesomatidae > Sabatieria > Sabatieria punctata. The sequence continues at coordinate 13,482 of JASANB010000468.1, read as the reverse complement.
TTACTATTAGAATATAAACGTAACGTTTTATCGAATTTTACACCACAAAAACGGCTCTAAACAAGTGTAACTCTCTATTTCCGCAACATAAAGTCTGTGATCGAGGTCTGTTTACTGGAGCTAAGTTTGTAGTCAAATAATCTCTGTTCCAAGCGACGCAGGCTGAGCACTTTATCTGCCGAAAAGTACTCCATGTGACTTTGGCAGAAATGACTGATTGTAGCCAGGGAATTGAAAGCCTCCAGACGAGTGGGAGGTGTTTGGGGATTCACAGCCAGCAATTCTACCTCATCCTCTTCGGCTGACAGATTGGAGGACTCCTGCGTATGAAGAGCGACAAGCTCCTCAATTGATACTTGCTCGCCAGTGGCTTCCTGGCTGTCGATTTCTAGCCACTGTTCTGCCGACATTGGATGTTGAATGGCCAAAGTGGGAATGTCAGAGTCAAGACTCTGAACCAACGAAGCGATCTGCTGATCAGGTTGGTTATCGGCTGGGATACCATTTGGACCGTCAGTCCCAAAACCAGCCTTGCGCCAACAATTCTGTACAGTCTCAACAGTCACATTGCCCCAAGCCAAACAGATCATCTGTACAACCTCCTTCCGATCCGGCCTGGACATTTTGTTTGTCAGCTCTATTTGCCGTAGCCACAGCTGAACCTAAAGTTTTAGAAAACTACAGTATGGAATTCTAATTCAGAAATAATTTTTAGTTACCAAGAGTCTACTGTAGTGAGCTTTAAAACTGGCAATGATTCCCATGTCTAGCGGCTGGATCTTAGAGGTCATATTAGGGGGAAGTTTGACCACTTTCACGTTGGTGAGGTTGGGGCTGATATGGGAGCTGTGGTTGTCCCGGAGAAGAACAATTTTTCGACTGCTGGCTGCCATTTTGGCATTCAAATGAAGGAGCCATTCCTCAAAAACCGTAGTGGTCTTCCAAGCTTTCTTGTTCGCTCGATAGCTGACAAACTTGCTTGGATCAAACTGCTTAAATGCGCGGGGCTTGGCCGACTTTCCGATGACTAGTGGCTTGAGCATCTCTGAACCTGTTGCATTTGTAGCCAAAGCTACAGTGACACGCTCCTTTGAGCGTTTCTGACCAGGTGCAGGAGCACTTGCTAAAGTTCGGTCGGGACCGAGGCAATAAAAGAGGGCGGTTTCGTCCATATTGAACCTGTCAGAAGGATCAAAGGAAGTAATTTCCTCCCAAACTCGACTGCGACCCTCCTCCGCTGCTTCCTCTGACACACTCCCAGCTTCACCGTGTGTCACATGCGATTTGATGCCATAACGAACTTTGAATTTGCCCAACCAACCCCGGGAATAGCCGAAATGAGGTGATACGCCGAGCTTCTCTCCAAGAGTACGCGCTGTTTCAAGCAGCATATCGTCAGAAATTGGCAGACCATGGGCAGTTTTATCGTTTAGCCAGGCAACAAGTGAGGTCTCGAGCTCAGGAAACTTTGCACCTCGCTGATGTTTAGTGTCTTCAGCGACTGATGCAAGCCATTGGCCAGAATTTCGAAGAACATCGCTAATTGTGCTTCGGCCTATCGAGAATCCGTAAATTGTTTGCATGTAAAAAACTGATTACGCATTTTAAAATTAATTATTTTGTACCATCAGCTGAAGCCAATGCGACGAGGCGGTCTATAGTCAGCGTAGGATCATTTTTCTTCCACAGACAAATCTTCTTCTTCTGTGTCAACGTGAGTTCGGTCCGAGTATTTTTTTTCTTTGGCGCATTACTGGAGGTGGCCATTTAGAGTGCACTTAGTGGGTGAAATTGTACAGAACAAGCACTATACAGCTTTCTAACTACAGCTAACTACACAGCGAATTTACAAAAGCACAGTCTTCAGTCTTTTTTTACATTTTTTGTTTAGCTGGCGAAATTGATTGCAATTATGAGGCGCCAACTTCCGTCCGGATTAAAGAGTCAGGCACAAGAATTTGTCCGGATTAACGAAATCCGGATTAACGAATCATTTAACGTGTAAAAATCGAAGTTGGGACCTGGAAAAACGTGTTCGGATTAACGAATCCGGATCCGGATTAACGAGACATATAACATGGGGAAAAATTGGGACCTGCCCAAATCTTGTCCGGAAGGCGAATATCCGGATTAACGAGGTCCGGATTAACAAGACATGACTGTATCTCCAAATGGAGTAACTATAGATTAAAACAAACGCCATTTTTTAACTCAGCGGGTTAAAATAGGTCGGGTACACTATTGACTGACAAAAGCTTCCCTTTAGAAATGCATGAATGCTGAATAATTATTTCAGGATTATGGCTTCTTATGGCATGTTTCTTAATGAAACTTTGGAGGTCCATAACTTGCGACCGAGTGGCCGTAGCGCAAAAATATGATGATATTCTGAATCAGTGGAAAAACTGCTCCAGATAGATACCATGTTACGTTCAGATTTGACAGATAACTTATTGTCTGAGTACCAGGGCATAAAAGTTGCATAAGTAGCTCAGGAGTAGTCAGATTGAAAAACAGATGTCATTTTCGTAATCAGCGGTAAAAACTGCATTAGGTGATATAAATTTTTATGGCTCTGTACCCTAGATGCGACTGAATTGAGTGACCTTTCAAACGAGCATGTTATAGCAAGTGCAGCCGTTTTCTTCCCAAATCATAAAAATGCCGATTTCTTCAAAAGTAGGCAACTTAGAGCAAAAATAAAGTTATTTTCGGAATCAGCAGCTAAAACTACATAAGAAAAACTGCATTGCACCGCGGTTAATGGTCATACCAGCGAGTAGTGCCAGTCAAGAAATAGGGTTGGTCTCAACTTTGGACGCCAATTTCTCCCGATGCAGTGCGAATCTAGCTAAACTGAATGCATTTTCGAACTCAGCACACAAAACTGCATATAACAGTATGCTAAGCACTAAGCTTTGCAGAAAAAAAATTTGTTCGAACACGGAAACGGGAGTACCAGAATATGAAAGGCCATTGGACCAGCTACAAAATCACATGCGACTTGGGATCCTAGCCTAACAAAGGAATGAAGGGCGATCGTTTGAATGGAGACTGTCAAAGCTATTAAAATGAGCCCGAAAATTGCTGCCGACCCAACTTTGAGGGGGTGTAGCTCCGGTTCTAGGGTTTGCTGGGTGGCCGGGCATGCACCGTTGGTCTTCGACTGTGCTCTATTTTAATAGATATAAATATCAGCCAGATCGGTGAGATGGCCCTGCTTGCCCCCTCTCTTCGGCACCAAAGCTGACTTCCTCGCAAAATGCATCTTAAATGAGTTTTGAAAGTTCATTGTTCAAAATTTTCTCACCTTGTTCGTCGGAATCCCAACCAGGCCTCCTCATACTACTAAAACTGTTAATATTAAGCTAAGAATGCTTTTCGAATGCGTTTTCGAAGGCTAATTTCTCAAAATTCTCCTATGAGACAAAAGTGTCGTCATAATTGGCCAAACCCCCTCCCCCTAACCTGAGTGACGTCATTTTTGCAGAGCCCCTTGTACCGTATAGTGCTGTTTATAGTACCCCTATTTATAGTGCCCGGGGTACCATTAATGGAGATAGATTTTTATTCTGAAGTGAGCTGTTATAAATACAAAAACGTGCGAAAAATACAATATTTTTGGTGGTAAACCTTGTTTGAATGAAGAAAAACAGTAGATAATACAATCATAGAGGTTCAGATGCATGTACATAACCTATTTTTTACATCAAATCGGTGATTTGAGCAAAAGAACTTCACATACTATTGTTAGTTGGTTAGAGAGCAGATTTTGTAGGTGCCATATATAGTACCCACCTGGGTACTATAAACAGCACTATACCTCCTTAGGACAGACCGTCTAAAGTCGGATTTTCTAACCGTGGCTAACCGGCAGCAAATTTGCGACGGATAGAAACAAGACTTTCGGTGGGCGTCAAATTTGTCCGACGGTAAGCTTTCGGAGCCTCTGACGGGGCGGAGCCTCGATCGATTGACTAAATCGGTTCCTTACTTCGAGATTTCCGACTTTAGACGGGACATGTTTGTTGCTTCTCCTAACCGCTTCCTAACCGCGCATTTGGCAAACCGTGCTTTCTCCTAACTGCTTCCTAACCGTGCAGTTTGGCAAGCGTTCAAGTGGGCGTGGTGACGGTAAGGATTTAGTACCAGCCCACAAATGCGCGGGGGGTGGACGGTAAGCATTTTCGAAATTGCAAAGTCGGAAACTACTTACCATCAGGAAACTACTCCAATTGGAGTAGGGTCAACGCCAACCGGATACAGTACCTTTTCACAGTTTCATCGTACAACTTGAACTTGGCTTGAAATCCATTGGATGAGTCAATATAATTGGGCTGTGAATGCCATAAATCGATTGCATGGAATATCTCTACTAATCCAATGAGAGCATAACCACGATTGGAACGAGTCAAACATAACTGGCTCGCATCACTTGGTCGCTTATCTTTGCGCTCGATCATTGAAGACAGGGTCGTCTTTGACTACGACTAGTGGCCTTTTACAGATCAGTAATGTAGATTACAAACTACTGCCTGCATACAGCAGATAGAGAATACAAACAAAGAAAAAATGGATTGGCTTGCAACGAGTAACTGATTAATTGTCATTGCCAACGGAGATCGGGCAGACATGTAAAGTGGGGGTCGGTGGAATCGGCATGTCTGCGTTGGACATCCCTATGACCCCAACGTAAAACCCTAAAACAGTTCCGTCCGTCCAACTCCCTCTGGGTAGCCAGCAATGGCCATCGGCGGTTCTCTCCGATCCGGCCATTTGCCATAGTAAAACTCGAAAACACACCATACAAAAATGAATGTTTCTCCAGGGGGCTACCTCGCTCAGGCACGTGCTATGCAGCGTTCGAAAGTTCACACTATGACCTTTCAGAATCAGTAATAAAATTTATGGCGATTTTTGCTCTTTCAAAAATAATCGATCCCAAAGTATCGATTGATCACGATTTTGTCAGTTTTCAGCATCTGACTAAAGTAGTTAAAAACGAAAATGGGATGACCAAATTGAGGTTTTCCGGTACGACAAATTCATTGGCGACGTTCTTTTACAGCTCCGATCACGTGACCGATTATCGATTGTTGTTTCCTAACCTACAGTCTCCGCTCACACACACACTGTTTTGTAACTGCTTCAATGGGCTTTCATTTTCTGATACTCGCGTTTCATTACTCATTCACTTCGATTACTCGATCGAATCAGTGACTGACTCTTAATTGTCACTGCACAAGAAAGTGGGCCATTTTGCGGGCCATGAGGAAGCAAAGAATTGAATGAGATTGTTGAAAATTTGCATGCAGATGTAGTTTTGATAGAAAAGAACGAATTTGAAGTCCATTTTGCCCTAGCTCTCTTTCTTCGTCTGATATAGAACCCTGTACCTTCCAGAGTATGACAAAACTCAATGTTGCTAAACTTAAAATTTAGATGCTGAAACATATGTAAAAATACACGCTGAATCTCATGGTGACATCTATTTTTTTGTTTAAAATCGAATTCCATTTTTTCGGACTCTGAAATTTTTAAAGCGAAAAAAACTCAAATTTTTGTCATAGGAAAAGTCGTTTGAATGGCTTAAAAGATGCGCCATTTTGTCCTCTTTTGAATGGTATAAAAATATCTAGGGGTTGGATGGGGTAGACGGGCCACTTTGGCCGTTTGAATGCTCAAAAATCGATAATCTATTTTACTTTTTCTCAAAATAAATGCCTCAGGATTAGTTTATTCAGGTTATATGCATAACACTAATTGCAGAATGACGTTTTCATACCTCAGATAGTTTAAACAGACCATTTGCTACTGTTTTCACATCTGCATATAGGTGTCTCCTTGTGAGGTGCGCCATTTTGAGCATGACTTGTGTGATACAGTAAGTGCCGAGTCTTCTGTCAATTTCATGCATAACGCAAAAGTTCAATGATTTTTTACATTTCTTTTATATTTTACTTTGTATTGTTTACTCAGTCGGTTTAATAGAATTTTGAATTTGAACTGAATCGGATCATTAGTTCTAAATATATGACTGATTGGATAAAGGTGGCTTTTATAAAAATGGTCAAAAATGCCAAATATGTAGTTTTCGTTTTTTATCTATACCGGCCGTTCAATTTCCACTAAACCAATGTATTTGGTAGAAGACAACGAAATAAATCTAATGACGATATCCACAGACTGCTCAAACCAGCTATTCCTGACAAATAAATAAGCAAGATGTAGATTGTAGATAGGTTCTGACTGCAATATACCAAACGATTGGTGGTTTACTCAGTTTTACAGGCAACATTAGCAATATGCGTTCCAGAATTCTATAAAAACGACTAACTGGCACAAAGATTGCATCTCAAAAAATTGGCGGAGGCTGGCTTTTCTGGTGTGGGCAAGCCCTCAGATTTCTTGTTTTCCCAATTTCTTCTGAAAATGGCCAGATGTTTTTCTAGTGTGTGGTTTATTCTGCAAGGTTGGTATGTCCAACATTTTGATCCTATCAGGCTGTTGTTTTAGAGATGAGGCTCTTTGAATGCACATGCATTTCATTTGCTAGCAAAAATGACAAAAATGAAAACCTTGTAGGGCTTCTACAACAACACTCAATTAAGACTGGTTTTCTGTAATAACCGACTTTTTCATGAGCCCATATGTACAGTTGCCCCAACTTTGTTGCATCTTTGAACTTTATATATCGTTGGGTAGCCCTTCTCTCACATAGTAAGAAACCACATTTGAATTTTTCAATTTCCCACCGTCTTTTGAAAAACGATGGGAAAACACCGAAAATGGTTTTCCGACCATAACTTCTGAACGAAACAATATTCTGTAAAACTAAGCACACCATTGAATTGCTAAGGAAATTCTGCATCAGATAAACTATAAAATTATTTTATGCAATCAATTTTTTGACCAAAAAATCCTGAATTTATACTTTCATAAGCACAAGTTTTTGGGTTTTTGACCGATTTCACGGTCTAAACCTGAAAGGCCACAGAATTTTATTTGTTGTTTTAGAAACTAACTCTATTTAGCATCCAATTAACACCTTAATTTGAAAATCGGAATGTACCCCTTTTTCGCTATTTTGCATTTTATGGTGCCCACTCACAGAAATCCACCAACTGTCGATCAACGGTTTTCGGCCATAACTCATGAACCGAGAGGTGCACATCAAAATTGAATGCACCATTCGATTCGCCATCAAATTCTGCATCAGGGGCACTGTTACTGTTAGACTCTACTTGAACCTTTAGTGAAAAAAGTTGGATCTACTTATTTTCCTTAGTTGATATTAGCAATCATTAGCTTAGGTTTTTGATTATTTGTGGCTTATACGTGCGATGCCACTGAATTTTATTGGCTGTTAAGAAAGCTAACTGTACTTAGCACCGAATTAACCCATTAATTTGAAAATTGGAATGTACCACTTCTTCGCTATTTTGCATTTTATGGTACACACTCACAGAAGGTTGTCAACTGTAGATCAACAGTTTTTGGCCCATAACTCATGAACCGAGAGGCGCACTTCAAAATATTCTACACCACTCGCCATCAATTTCTGCATCAGGTGCGCCATCAATGTTACTCTACCTGAATTTTTAGTGCCAAAATTTCGATCTTTTCCTTTCCCATAGTTGAACTTAACTAAACAGGCGTTATGTTACACTAGGTTTTTGGTGATTTCTAACGCATAGCTGCATGTTTGTTCAATAGGCTCTCATTCTATTGTTTAGAATGCGTTTTTAAACTAAACTTACCAGTCCACTTGCCAGTGTACCTGCCCGCGAAGCACAGAATTGCATGCGAACAGTGACCAAGACCGCTCCAAAAGGTGTTAGCCACAAACGCTTTAGTATTGAAGAACGCCTATCATTTCGTCAAATAGCATCCTACTTTTTGAGAAGGAAGGCTCAGTTCCAGTGCTGGAAAGCGGAAAAAATCTGATGATGACTCTGTTGCAGAAAGCAAGTTACCAGCCCAGGAACCAATTGATGAATCTGCTTATGAAGTAACATTTTTCTGTCAAACCTTATCCAATTAATTTACACATTTGCCTGGATTTAGGGAGACGATTTTTTCTGGTTGCCAGAGGATGAGGTAGTGTATGGAATCAAATTAGAAAAAGAGCTCTGGATTTCATCAGATGCAACTACACCTTCTCCTTTGGGTATGGTTTTGACCAAGGCGCCTGATGTGAAACACACAGCACAAGTTTCAGCAAGGTGCTCAGTCAGTATTCAAGAAACCACAACTGCGTTATATTATAAGCAAGATGATCATATCTTTCGATTCTGATGTAACTGTTTGCCCTGTTCTGTGTATAGCTAGGATACCTGGTCCAAGTGTGATCAAACCATGTACACATAGTTAATATAACGTGTAGAAAACGTCAAACCAATCAAATTTCTTTTTGGCAATGGCCAGACAAGAATGAAAGCACTGTTGTATTAATTCAGTAAGCTTAGTTTGCATATGAAAAATAAAAAGACGCAAATTTTGGCACTAAAAATTCAAGTAGAGTAACATTGATGCCGCACCTGATGCAGAAATTGATGGCGAATCGAGTGGTGTAGAATATTTTGAAGTGCGCCTCTCGGTTCATGAGTTATGGGCCGAAAACTGTTGATCTACAGTTGACAACCTTCTGTGAGTGTGTACCATAAAATGCAAAATATCGTCCTGCCGAAGTACTATCCCAAGAATCGGCCGATTCAGCAGTGGAAGAAGATGAAGTTGACAATCTCCCTTCAGCTTTCCACTATTTTAACTCTTGTAGCTTCCATACTGCTTCGATACCTTCTGGGCCTCCAGCCACACCTCTTCTGATCCACTCTGAATTGTCAAGCCAAAGTACTGCCGATTTCCCTTCATCTTACCATTGTTTTAAGTCTTGTAGCTTCCACACTGCGTTGATATGCCTTTGGCTTCACTCCCATTTAGCCAAGTCTGATTATGTTGGTCCCGACTGGATTGGATACTGTAGTATGCAAAATTTATTCAATTTTCTAACTTCTAACCCTGCTTCCTAACCTAGGAGTTATTGTACTTAAATTAAAATTCTCATTAGGTAAATCCCTCTTTTTAAAAGGCATATTAATATAACTATACATATATGCTTTTTCGCCAATCAAACATATAAATAACACATATGTTTCTGTATCAAATTGAATATACGACGGATATTTAGACTTAGGCATAAAAGCATATTTGTGTAAAATGTCACTATGCAATATTCGACTTATATTTTGGTCTTAATTTTCGTTAATTCAAACTTGCAGATTCTGAATTTCCTGGTTAAAACGGCTTTGCAATTACAAGTCAGATAGCATACTCAGATTCAATGAGATTAAGTGAAAGTCAGATTTTGGAAAAGTTTACTGTCAGAACAGCTACCGAAAATATTGAAATCATGAATCTTTTTATAGCAAAAATATGTATATGTTTCCAGAAACATATATGTTTATGTTCTCAAAACGTATAAATACAAAATATGTTTGACATGCAAATTGTTTTGAGGCATATTTTCTGAGAAACATAAACATATATGTCATAGATTCATGATTTCAAATTTTGTTACTAATTTCCCAAAAACAAACATATTTATGTTTTAAAACAGTATACTATATAACATATATGTTTCCCGTTTTAAACAGTAGCTGCTTCCTTAACGATAGGCGTTATTATACTTTTAACAAATATGTTTTATTTTAATGCTCTCATTGTCAGGAAGTCTGAGTTTGATGGTCCCGTCTGGATATGACATTGTAATCTGCAAATTCTATGCTGTTTTCGCCAGTGTTACAAAGTTAGAAAATCTGCATAAATATGCTTACTACAGTATCCGATCCAATCGGGACCATAATATTCAGACTTACCCCAGCGAGAGCTTTTGATTGAGTACCTACACGCCTATGTTACGATGCAGCGTTAAAAAGTTCGAAAATTTGCATATTGACATTTTGAATATGCAAATTTTTTATGCCTAAGTCTGAATATAATGGTCCCGATTGGATCGGATACTGTAGTAAGCATATTTGATGCAGATTTTCTAACTTTGTAACACTGCTTCCTAACATAGGCGTTATTATAGTTAAATTAAAGGCCTCTTAAAGAGAAGTCCGGATATGAGAGTCTTGTATAGATTGGATGTCAAAATATGCAAATTAGCAAAACACGATGGCGAAAACAGCATACAGTGTCAAATCCAGACAGGACCATCAAACTCAGATTTACCTAATGAGAATTTTAATTTAAGTACAATAACTCCTAGGTTAGGAAGCAGGGTTAAGAAGTTAGAAAAATTGAATAAATTTTGCATACTACAGTATCCAATCCAGTCGGGACCAACATAATCAGACTTGGCTAAATGGGAGTGAAGCCAAAGGCATATCAACGCAGTGTGGAAGCTACAAGACTTAAAACAATGGTAAGATGAAGGGAAATCGGCAGTACTTTGGCTTGACAATTCAGAGTGGATCAGAAGAGGTGTGGCTGGAGGCCCAGAAGGTATCGAAGCAGTATGGAAGCTACAAGAGTTAAAATAGTGGAAAGCTGAAGGGAGATTGTCAACTTCATCTTCTTCCACTCCTGAATCGGCCGATTCTTGGGATAGTACTTCGGCAGGACGATATTTTGCATTTTATGGTACACACTCACAGAAGGTTGTCAACTGTAGATCAACAGTTTTCGGCCCATAACTCATGAACCGAGAGGCGCACTTCAAAATATTCTACACCACTCGATTCGCCATCAATTTCTGCATCAGGTGCGCCATCAATGTTACTCTACTTGAATTTTTAGTGCCAAAATTTGCGTCTTTTTATTTTCCATATCCAAACTAAGCTTACTGAATTAATACAACAGTGCTTTCATTCTTGTCTGGCCATTGCCAAAAAGAAATTTGATTGGTTTGACGTTTTCTACACGTTATATTAACTACGTGTACATGGTTTGATCACACTTGGACCAGGTATCCTAGCTATACACAGAACAGGGCAAACAGTTACATCAGAATCGAAAGATATGATCATCTTGCTTATAATATAACGCAGTTGTGGTTTCTTGAATACTGACTGAGCACCTTGCTGAAACTTGTGCTGTGTGTTTCACATCAGGCGCCTTGGTCAAAACCATACCCAAAGGAGAAGGTGTAGTTGCATCTGATGAAATCCAGAGCTCTTTTTTCTAATTTGATTCCATACATTACCTCATCCTCTGGCAACCAGAAAAAATCGTTTCCCTAAATCCAGGCAAATGTGTAAATTAATTGGATAAGGTTTGACAGAAAAATGTTACTTCATAAGCAGATTCATCAATTGGTTCCTGGGCTGGTAACTTGCTTTCTGCAACAGAGTCATCATCAGATTTTTTCCGCTTTCCAGCACTGGAACTGAGCCTTCCTTCTCAAAAAGTAGAAACAACAGTAGTACACACTCACAGAAGGTGGTCAACTGTAGATCAACAGTTTTCGATCCATAACTCTTCAACCGAGAGGCGCACTTCAAATCTTCTACACCATTCGATTCGCCATTAATTTCTGCATCAGGTGCGCCATCAATGTTACTCTACGTGAATTTTTAGTGCCAAAATTTGCGTCTTTTTATTTTCCATATGCAAACTAAGCTTGCTGAATTAATACAACAATCCTTGCATTCTTGTGTGGCCATTGCCAAAAAGAAATTTGATTGGTTAGACGTTTTCTACACATTATATTAACTATGTGTACATGGTTTGATCACACTTGGACCAGGTATCCTAGCTATACACAGAACAGGGCAAACAGTTACATCAGAATCGAAAGATATGATCATCTTGCTTATAACGCAGTTGTGGTTTTTTTGAATACTGACTGAGCACCTTGCTGAAACTTGTGCTGTGTGTTTCACATCAGGCGCCTTGGTCAAAACCATACCCAAAGGAGAAGGTGTAGTTGCATCTGATGAAATCCAGAGCTCTTTTTCTAATTTGATTCCATACATTGCCTCATCCTCTGGCAACCAGAAAAAATCGTCTCCCTAAATCCAGGCAAATGTGTAAATTAATTGGATAAGGTTTGACAGAAAAATGTTACGTCATAAGCAGATTCATCAATTGGTTCCTGGGCTGGTAACTTGCTTTCTGCAACAGAGTCATCATCAGATTTTTTCCGCTTTCCAGCACTGGAACTGAGCCCTCCTTCTCGAAAAGTAGGACGCTATTTGACGAAATGATAGGCGTTCTTCAATACTAAAGCGTTTGTGGCTAACACCTTTTGGAACGGTCTTGGTCACTGTTCGCATGCAATTCTGAGCTTTGCGGGCAGGTACACTGGCAAGTGGACTTTTAAGTTTAGTTTAAAAACGCATTCTAAACAATAGAATGAGAGCCTATTGAACAAACACACAGCTATGCGTTAGAAATCACCAAAAACCTAGTGTAACATAACGCCTGTTTAGTTAAGTTCAACTATGGAAAAGGAAAAGATCGAAATTTTGGCACTAAAAATTCAAGTAGAGTAACATTGATGGCGCAACTGATGTAGAAATTGATGGCGAATCGAATGGTGTAGAAGATTTTGAAGTGCGCCTCTCGGTTCATGAGTTATGGGTCGAAAACTGTTGATCTAAAGTTGACAACCTTCTGTGAGTGTGTACCATAAAATGCAAAATAGCGAAGAAGGGGTACATTCCAATTTTCAAATTAATGGGTTAATTCGATGCTAAATACAGTTAGTTTTCTTAACAGCAAATAAAATTCTGTGGCATCGCACGTATAAGCCACAAATAATCAAAAACCTAAGCTAATGATTGCTAATATCAACCAAGGAAAATAAGTAGATCCAACTTTTTTTACTAAAGGTTCAAGTAGAGTCTAACAGTAACAGCGCTCCTGATGCAGAAATTGATGGCGAATCGAGTGGTGTAATCGATTTTGATGTGCGCCTCTCGGTCCATGAGTTATGGCCGAAAACCTTTGATCGACAGTTGGTGGATTTGAGTGAGTGGGCACCATAAAATGCAAAATAGCGAAAAAGGGGTACATTCCGATTTTCAAATTAAGGTGTTAATTCGATGCTAAATAGAGTTAGTTTCTAAAACACCAAATAAAATTCTGTGGCCTTTCAGGTTTAGACCATGAAATCGGTCAAAAACCCAAAAAATTGTGCTTATGAAAGTATAAATTCAAACTTTTTTGGCCTAAAAATTCATTGCATGAAATAAGTTTATAGTTTATCTGATTAAGAATTTCCTGAGCAATTCAATGGTGTGCTTAGTTTTACAGAATATTGTTTCGTTCGGAAGTTATGGTCAGAAAACCATTTTCGGCGTTTTCCCATCGTTTTTCAAAAGAGGGTGGGAAATTGAAAAATTCAAATGTGGTTTCTTACTATGTGAGAGAAGGGCTATCCAACGATATATAAAGTTCAAAGATCCAACAAAGTTAGGGCAACTGTACATATGGGCTCATGAAAAAGTCGGTTATTACAGAAAACCAGTCTTA
>JASANB010000465.1:0-23467 GCA_030248155.1 Sabatieria punctata | reverse complement strand
CACAAACTCGCAAGAATGAAAACTTTGGCTAACCACAGTCACTGACATGGCAGAAACAGTACTTTGGATTGGAAAATTGCATTTTTGCTGATTTTGGTGTACCGGGTACACTAAACTACTGGATCTCGCTTTTGTTACGGAAAATGCTAAGTGCTGGTTAGTGTACCCGGGTGCCCAATGCAGCACTCTCCGGTACCCCAAAATGTCAACCTAAAATGCCAAATGAAACAGGTAGCCTCTGACATGTCGCAAGCAAAAATGCAAAGTGAGGTTCAACAAGATTTTTGAAGCCTTAGGCAACTTAGGCAACCAATGCTCATAGCAGCTACCTAAACCTTTAAAACCAAACATTTTGCCAAGATTACGCAGGTTTTTGAACGATTTCCCAACGTTACATTCTAAAAGCACTCTATATTCATTAGCTACGTACATAGCTGGTAAAAATATTCACGAAAACACAATTCTCAGCTAGACAAGAGTCTTATAACTGGAAAATGTTTGCTGACAGACCCTGCTTTCTGACCACCTGCTATAAGGCCGAGGTCTTATAGCCGAGGGTCTTTATGTGGTGAACTCTGGTAGACTAACTTTTCTCTCACTACAGAGCAGTAAAATACGGAAAGCCTTGCTGCACGATTTCTTTCATTTTTTTCAGATGTCAAAGTTGAAATACTGGCTGTCTGCGCATTTGGCGTCTGTGGTATTGGGGAAGCCTCTCTCAACATAGCTCCAGTGCAAAGTGGTAATTGAGAAATTGTTCTGAAACTATGTGAATATTGTTTGAGGTTCAGGTTGCCTGTTCAAGGTTCAAGGTTCAGTCACCTGAAATGGCTTTGATTGCACCCGTAAATCGCTTACTTCGAAATAAATTGTATAATTAGCAGCAAAAATGGGTGCATGAGTGCATAGTAATTGTTTTGTTTTTCGTTGAAATTTTCGATACAAAAGAAAAAGATGCTGCACAAAAAGAATAAAACGGCTTTTGCATGTAAAACCAAGAGAATTCTTGAGTTCTCTCATCTCATGTACTTCTTTGCTGCGGAAAACGTTTTAAGAAAGGTATTTTACAGTGAGTACAAGTAAAATGAGCAGGCCTTTGTTACAATAAAGGAAGAAATTATTCAAGTGTGCGAAAATAATTACAATATTTATTTTTGCTGCCATTTCCGCAAATTTTTACCAAATTTGGATGAAACTTGAAACAAAGGTGGCCAAGATAGGTGAGGGGAGAGTTTGTTTGTTAAATTTTGTTGCACCATGTTTGATCCAAGCAGGGATGGATATTTTTCCGAAAAAACCTCGGCCTGTTTTTTTCAGTTTTTTGTTCGATATTTTTCGGTTTTTTCCATAATCGCGGAAAATACTCCAACTCAAGTTCTGAGCATCAAAGCCTGATTTTATGATTCTTAACGCTTTCTTGCACTTTCTGAGCCTTTTCAGACCAGAAATACACGTGTTACATAGATATAAAGCACAGAACAGTGTCTGACAGGTTACATCAATAGACGATATATGCAAATTTTCTTAGAGCAGTTTGCCTTTTTGCATTATCATGCCAACTTTGGTCTTTTCTTTTGTTTTTATAACAGTTTTGAGTCAATCTGGCCTATTATTCATTGCTAAAGTCCATTTTTTTAAAGTTTAGTATTGTTAGTAACTAATCAGGTAAGACTACCCGGCACGGGGGCGGAACAATCAACACGCCCCATGCCCCAGATGCAGCAATCAGCATGCAACGATAACAAACTGGCTGCACCAGGACATACGCCCCAGGGGACGGCTGTGTAGATGGGCCAAGAGGCGCGCCCAATTCCTCATTGGCACGGATAAGACGGCCGGCCTCAGACAACACCAGGTCAGAGGAGTGAGTCAGCGCGTTTAGAAGTTCAGCTGGCACACGCGCGACATGCCAGCCTACGTGCCATCGACTCCTCTTTGCGACTAACACGGGCCGCGCCTAGGGGGTGAACGTGTGCAGTCGCCTCGCTACACACGCACACAGTCGGTGGCCTAACCACTCGACCAACTGTGTTGGCTAAAGTCCATTTTTAACTGAAAAAAGATGACGTAAATAGGCTATATTTAGCTTCAGTTTTTTCCACGATTCGTGTTTTTTTTCCGACCTTTAGGAAAAAACGTTTTTTTTTGGAAAAAAACACCTCACATTCATGGATGCAAGCATTAGAAATTCAGGAATATGTGAAAATTGTTAATTTGTGTTAATTTGAATGCCTATAGAAATGGCGCTAAAATGGAAACTTTTCTTTTTACTCTCATTTTCGCATGTGTTGCCAAAGGGGCTCTGCGAAAATGACGTCATCGGTTAGCGGTTAGGGCAGCCACTTTTTTGCAACGGGGAGGGGTTGGAAAAAAGTGACGTCATTATTTTGCTTTTAGAGAGGGTCTGGAAAATGATGACAACCGATGACAAGGGGAGGGGGTCGAAAAATGGCCAAAAATCGATGACGTCATTTTTGTACGGCCCTGTTTGGAGACTGCCATTTTTCTAATACCCTGTATCAGGGATGTGAACTGCTTTTTTCCGTTGTTTTTTTTCGAAAAAAACTGTTCTTTCTTAGGGTCGGAAAAAACATAAATCGCGGAAAAACTCAAGCTAAAAGTAGCTAATTATTGTCATTTTTTGTAAAAAAATGGACTTTTACGATGTATAATAGGCCAGAGTGACTCAAAACTGTTAGAAAAATAGCAGAAAAGGCCAAATTTTGGCAATCTAAAACAAAAATGCGAACTGCTGTAAGAAAATTTGCATATAGCTTTATTGATGTGGCCTGTGAGGCACTGTTTATTGCCTGTTTCGTGATTTATGTCTATGTAAATATGACTAGACCTAATTCGTAGTACTACAAACTACTAACTACAAACTACATATTTTCGGCGATTATGGCGTCATCAAGACTACAAATTAACTAAGACTACATTTTATTTTGGCTGACTACAAATTGACTACAAACTACTATTTCAGAATTTGCGAATTTGTGTTCAATTTGTAGTCATTTTTCTTGGAAATTTTCCGATTTTGTAATGTAACTTATATATAAATTGAGTTCCCAATTGGCCTTTGAGCTGTCTTGAGCTTATGATAAGCTTACCAAATACCAAGAACGAAGCTATTTTTTATGTAAAGTGTTAGAAAAATCGTTTTTCCAATTTTCCCGCTTTGTTATCCGCATAAATTTTCAAATAAAGGTGACCACATGATTGAAATTCTGTTAAACATTGAATTCCAACCGTTTATTTTCATAAATGTCTCTTAGGGGCCGTTCATAAACGACGTCGTTCCAGAGGGGGGGAGGGGGGGTCGGCTGAAGTGCGACGATAGACGACGCACCCGGCGGGGGAGGGGGTTAGCAAAAAACGACGTCGCTTTTTTCGGAATTTTAGGGTACTTCAATTACATTATTTTCGATTTATGCACATTCTATCAAACGTTTCTCCATACAGAAAAGCTTCCCAGAGCGGTTGTAGGGATTTATTCTATTGATTGTGCAGTATGGTAACAAGAAAACGTCACAGTACTCTATGTACTGCCGTTTTATTGGGGGGGGGGGGGGTAAACCGAAAACGACGTCGCCGGAGGGGGGGGGTCCCCAAGAAACCCCCCCAGGCGGTTTTGGGGGGGGGGGGGGTCCGAAAAATCGGGATTTTGGAACGACGTCGTTTATGAACGGCCCCTTAGAAAAGACGATTTTTTCACAGAATAAAAATAAACAGGCTTCCGGTTGTTATTTTTGCAAAGCATTTCTATGACTGATTGTTCAATTGGCAAAAATTTGCAGTAATATCGAATTTCTGACGTTTGGCAACCTGACTACAAATTGACTACAAACTAAGACTACAAATTGAAATTCTCTGAGGAAATAGGTCTATGTAAGACATGTATTTCTGGTCTCAAAGACTCAGGAAGGCGCTAGAAAGCGTTAGAATCATAAAACCAGGCTAGGATGCAATACCCAGAACTTGAGCTGCAATTTTTTCCGCGATTTTGGAAAAAAAACCGAAAAAAACTGAAAAAAATAGGCCGAGGTTTTTTCGGAAAAAACTATTCATCCCTGTCCTGTCTGTACTAAAATAAAAATCAGGTATTATTAAATATGAAGGCTAAAAATCACTATTTAGGCTGCTAAAAGCGCTTAAGTGCAAAAAACAATAATAATGAGAAAAAGCTTCTAAAAACAGCCATGTCAGCGGAGGAAACGCCAAATTAGGTTACCAATGGCCATTTAAAGCGATTTCTGAGCCAGTTTTCGCGGCTAAATGAAGCAAATCCATGATTTTTAGCAAGCCTTTTTTCTCATTTTATTTTATTTTATGAATTTTAGCTGTGTTATGTAATAAAGGTGCCACGCCAACAGCCAAAACAGCCCGTCCCCAGCCCTCGGACCTTTTTATGCACAGTTTAATATATTCAGTCAATTTTAGTAATCATGTGCGGTTTGAATCTTTACTCAGATACAGTAATTGGAGTCAGATCAATGGAATGGATGCAATGCTAAATACCAAGAAATAACTGTTTAACTCCATTTACAGTCAGTCTTCTACCAACCCTCCTTTCTCTTTCTTTCAGCTGTTCCCTTTGGCTTTCTGATCAGTGGCGGTTATGATATTGAAGCAGGGAGATCGATGGAAGTGTATTACCCAGACAATCCAGACAAAAACTCTCTGCTCAACGTTCAACTGCCTCAGACCAGACTACACCACACTTCTGAGTTCTTGAATGGAACTGTCTACATCATTGGAGGATGGAATGGAAGCAGAGTATTTAAGAGTGTGCTCACCTTTGACCCCGCAACCAACCGACTCTCCAGTGCTCCTCACATGCAACAACGTCGAAGAACTCATGCCAGCACTGTTCTGGGTGGAATGGTGTATGTGTGTGGTGGAGAAGAAGAATATGGAAGTGAGAAAGATCTGTCATCGTGTGAGCGATTCTACCAAGACAACTGGCACTCAACTGCCTCGATGGCAACTGAGAGAGAAGAACTGGCATTGGTGGCAGTTGAGGGACAGATCTACGCCATCGGAGGGGAGAATAATAGAGGAAGGCTGAGTAGAGTGGAGAGCTACTCTCCAACGTCAAATTCTTGGACAGCCGTCGCTTCCATGCATACAGAACGGTGGGCTCACTCAGCCACAGTGCTTAACGGCCACGTCTATGTGTGTGGATGGGGTTTCTCCTCGTGTGAGCGCTACGACCCAGTCAGCAACACTTGGACTCTAATTCCATCAATGAATAAGAGGAGATGGTACTTCAGTTTGTTATCAGATGGGACTCGACTGTTTGCGGTTGGTGGAGGAGATGTAGATGCAATGAATACAGTGGAGGTGTTCGATCCAAAAAGAAATAGATGGACTCTACTCAAACAACAACTCCTACATATAAGATATGGCACTTCGGCTGTGGTCATCAGTCTGTGAGTTCGTGTAGAGAGACTGATCTGCTCCATAAAACTAATTAATAAACTCTGTGAAAAGGCTACCAATTGCTGTTGAGGCTCAGATTTCTGAAAATATTCTTACTGCAACACATAGATTGCTTTCAGCACAGCTCATAATTATCTGTCGATTCTCTGTGCCTCAGATTGTTTTTGTGTGAAAAATTAACCGATTTGTGGACCGGCTTTCTCTGTCTTAGTTGAAAATATAAAATTGTACAAAAACTCCCTAAGATAAAAACGGGCATAGAATAATGTAAAATATTGTTGCATTTGCTAAAAAATCGGCAAATATGAAAATACCATTAAAAATTGATCTAGTCTGTCTTTGCTAGTAGGGACTAATGTTTAGGCCAGAAAAGGTCCATCAATCATGCAGTTCAAACCACACACAGAGATCCTTTTTTCCTGCAAATAGAGTGTCTGCACACACACAGTGAGATTTATTACTGATTATATCTTTAAGTTTCGTTCATTCTCATCATAGATGTAACAGGCCGGCCTGGGGCCACATAGGCCAAGCCAAACCCCCGGATGGAGACCACGCGAAAAGATTTTTATGGCAAGTAATTTTTTGAGCAAAATTTTGCAAATCGTAAATTTTGTAAAACAGCAATTTTTAGCTGTATTTGAGCCAAAATTAGCGATTTTTGACGATTTTTAGCCGAGAAATTGCGATTTTTTGCGATTTTTAGCGTTTATGGTGCCCAACCCCTCCCAAAATTTGAGCTCAGACCCCCAACTACCTCCCCCTTCTGCGGATGACCTGTTACATATATGGTATCCAGAATTTCTCAAGGCGGGTGAAAATTTTTGAAAGTGCCTGGGCCGTTGTAATACCACGGTAAGAAAATTTAGCAAAATTAACCTTCAAAAACGCACTTCAAAAACGACATTCTGAGCATAAAATAGACAGTTTTAGTCATACATGTAACAGGTCATCCGACGAAGCGGGAGGGGGTTGGGCACTAAAAAACGCTCAAAAATCGAAAAAATCGCACTTTTTGGGCCAACAATCGTCAAAAGTCGCTAATTTGGGCTGAAATACAGCTAAAAATGCTGTTTTGCAGGCGTTTTTGGCAATTTTTGTGCTTTCTAGAGTCGGAAAAATCGTCTTGGGGCTCCCATCCGGTGGGGGGGGGGGTCTGGCCTAAGTCGGGTGGGGGCAGACCACCCAAACCCCCTGTTACATGTATGGTTTTAGTAGATAATTCATGTGATTCTCTTTCTTTTGACCGACTTTTTCTTCCTACGGTACCTCCAACGCAAAGTGGGTGTACCACCTACACCCTTGGATACGCCACGGGGGAGGTCTGGGTTCTTTCGGTCCGGAGGCGGCACAGGGGTTCACACAGGGAGGGATAAGAGCTAAAAACAAACAAGAAATGAAAATATACCGGTTTATTTAATGGAAATGCAGTTTTGAACGATTTTTGGGAGATAGAGTGCTCCCACGGAATTCGATTCGGGCTCCAACCTTCGTACTAGACTAGCTTAAAAAAACTTTATTGCAATGCACAGTCTGTACCCCACAAATAGCAGTATTAACTGGGGATGACCAAAGCACGTTCGCGCGGCCGGAATAGAAAATACAAAAACACGGCCAGAAAGTTGTCCGAAAACGGTTTTTGCAACTTCAAGCGCAATTTTTTTGTGTTCCGTTATTGATAGGAGGAAGTGATGCATCTATATGAAACACGATGTGAGCTATCGAATAAGATGACTTTGAATCATAATTCGGTCGTTAAAGGACATTTTCCTCTCGAAAACTGAATTCGTCCTTTTTCAATGTTCATTTTCTGCTAAAAGGAGACTTGATTCAAATTTTGTTCAAGCGGCTTTAAAATCAGCGAGACTCGTTACCTATATAGCACCGCTTTTTTTCTTTCTGCACTTTGGCATGGTCCCCAGAAATTTGATTCTTTCTTGACTACTGGAAAATTGGCATTTTCGTAGATTTTTTTGGTGTTTCTCGTTCTTCTAAAAAAACGACGAATTTGGTGCAAGATGTTCAATCGGTTCCGTGTACAGTAGACTTCAGCCTTTCCAATGATTCAGACTCTCTGCACTTTGCCGTTAACCCTACAAACGGATTTGAAGTTTTTGTAACCTTAGTTTTTGCCATTTCAGTCGTTTATTGTACACAACACCTGAAATCATAGTTTTTCGCATTAATTTAGCTGTGCTACGGATATTCACAGGTCTTTAGTAGATTCTAAACAATCAAGTGGGACCAATCTTCGTAACTCGCGCCATAGAAAGTCAGTCGGCGTTGAAACGTGCGACCAAATACTGAGCACTAAACTGCGTCGCGTCTTTGCCACCAGTAGTTTACGTTATCCCGTGTGTCGTCATGGTGGCCCCGGCATCCGTGAGAGCGGTTGTTTGTGCGTTCGAAACCGGTCGAAGCGATTGGACGTAGTCAACGTAAAGCCCAACCCAGACCGCCGAAAGCCGGTGATGGCCAGTAGGTATAACGGGAACCGAACCAATGCACCAAATGGCAGCAAAGGGGTGGGTTTGTTCAGTGTTGCCAGGTCCAAAAAGTAAAATCCAACTAACTCACGAAAAAAATTCCCCAAAAACTACCAAAATTCTCCTAAAAATCAAACAAATCTAAATTCAATTTTGCAGCTGCAGAATGGTATCTATGCTGTTTGTGTACCGGAGAATGCTGGATTGGGTACCCGGGTACACTAACCAGCACTTAGCATTTTCCGCAAGAAAAATGAGAACCTGTTAGTGTACCCGGTACACTAACTGGCACTTAGCGCAATCATTCTAAACTGCTAGTTTTCACGATTTCTGAACAAAAATGCAATTTTCCAATTCAGATTACTGTTTCTGCCATGTAAATGAGAGTGACTGGTCAAATTTTTCATTCTTGTGAGGTTTGAGTCAGTGAAAACGATTGAAAATGAAAAAAATATATATGTAGACCTGCTTTAAAGGTACCGTAATGTAGGAAATTTTTGACACCCGTCACATAAAACCTGTCTCCAAATAGTGTACCCCGGGTACACAATCCGGTACTAAGTGCCAGTTAGTGTACCCGGGGTACGTTATCTGGAGGGGTACCCTATGCAGCACTCTCCGGTAGTGAAAGGACAGTAAAATTATAGCGAATTTGTAGTTGACTTCATCCTACGTAAAACTGCGATTATCAAGGTATTTGCCTAATTTTCTGTTAATTTTCTAAAAAGCAGCACACCTGAATGTGACTAACGGGGGAAGGGGTTGGAGCCAGTGTTGTTCCCAGTAAATTTACTGAGTAAAAGTTACTCGGTACTTAGTTATGTAAGTACTTTTACTTACCCAGAAAAGTTCGCAATCGACCTATTGCACTGCGTCTAGCGTGGCATACTTTGTGCACAACTAAGGGGTCGTGCCATATGTGGTACTAGAAATTCTAGCAGAATTCCGGTGATTAGGCCAGAATTCTTGTTCAGAGCCAGTTTGAGGGCAAATATTTCATGAACTAAGCAGAGTATCTTAACAGAAAGCTCACCAATCTTTCAAGAATATATAAATCTTTCATTGAAAAAACGACTTATTCAAATCGGTTCAGATGCCGGCACAGTTGGTGTAGTGGTTTAGGCCGCATAGCCACTGTGCGCGACATCGTGCACTCATCCTCTCGGCGCGGCAAGTTTCTTGTTGCAAAGAGTTGGTCATTGGCGCAAAGCTCCACCCAGGCCACCGAAAGCTGGTGACAGCGAGTAGGTAAAATGGGAACCGACTGGATCTGCCTAAGCACCGAAGCCGCTCCACAAAGCATGCTGCGTTGGAGAAGAAGATCTATGATGTCAGAAGCTGTCTGAGAGACCAACTGTACCGGAAGCCCTCAGACATATGGTCACTGGCGGCCGTCCAGAGCTGAAAGCATCATGGCATCAACACGCCGGCCGCCCTCCTGGTGACCGGCACCCATCAGCATGGCTAGCAGTGGCTGGCAGCGAAAGAAGGGTAACGTCTGAGATGACGAATCACGGGGGTCACGAAATGGACCTCGAGTCTGATCGCTGTGTCAATCACACTAGAATGCTGAGTTGCATAAGCAGATGCGTCCTGCATGCCACTGAGAACCTATGTCAGCGGGTTCCCTGGACACTCTACCCACGATTGCCTGAGGTCGGTAGCATAGATTTCACCAAAGCTGGGGTCTGCGGTTCTGGCACGAACGGACCTTTGAGCGACGAAATAGCCAAATCGAAAGAATTGGAACGGAATTGTTCATTTCATTGCAAACCAACGGCCTGTGAAGCTGAGTCAAGTAAAATAACTGTTTCTAGGCACCACGCTAACATTTCAAATTTCCTAACAATCACTGTGCAAAGGAAACAGGTAAGATTTTGCATTACATGCGATATATGCATACATGTTCACATTGTACAGGTTCAACAATACCCGGTGTTCAAAACAGTCTATGCTAAGAGTTTTTCATCATTTTTGAGTGATTTGGGAGGTCAGCTAGACCTGTGGATTGGAGTCAGCGTCATTGCACTATTGCATGCTCTGATTCTGATATTTAAATTGGTTTATAGAGCTGTTCTTGCTTGGAGAAGTCCTTCAATCACGCCAGCCCCTCCGAAAATACATAATTTATAACTTGTTGTCTAGTCGTCAACTCAAACACATCACCACACAACGTGATATTTGGCTGAAATCCCAAATAGCTGGATGAAATAATCATGGCTGTAATACAGAATGCTTAGTACAACTTCTGGTAACTTCGATTTCTCTTAGAAAATGCTGATTAAATAACGTTAGATCTATTGTTTATCAAACAAGTATGCATAGCAAAGGCTGAAGCTTGTTGTCAAGTCATCAACTGAAACACATTACCATACATAGTGATATATCAGACATTAACATGCATTTTACGAATAAAGTCAACTTAGTTATAAGGGAAGGAAGTTAAGCAACATTTTTCGTTATCCGGCTTGTATCCAAACATGTTACTAGATGTCAAACGAACACCAATGGTGCATGTTCGAACCTCAGCGACCCTATAACTGCAGCTCCACCACTCGAAGCTGGGTTGGCAGCCACTTTTTGGCCAACTTTTTGACTTCTCACAATCTCCACTCAAACGATCACCATTTACTCATTTCTCTAGATACAGATTGGTCTACACATGGTTCCATAGCACTACTGTAATGGTGGGTTTTCTGGCGCTTTCAGAAGTGTTTTAACGTTGATGATGCTCTTCCGATTGTCAACTCTGTCCTACCGGTCATCTGCGGTGCAGTTGTGGAGCAGCAACCGATTGTTTGCACTTCCAGTAAACCAACACCAGAACAACTAACTAAGTATCAGACCATACGTGTAACAGGGGGTCTGCCCCAACCCGACTTAAGCCAGACCCCCGGATGTGGACCCCTTAGACGATTTTTCCAACCCCCTCCGATTTTTGTGGCAAGCTGCAGCACTTTTTAGTTGTATGTCAGCCCAAATTAGAGATTATTGGCTAAAAAAATTGCTTCGATTTTTGAGCGTTTTTTAGTGCCCAACACCACATCCCAAATTTTCGGAGGGACCCCCCGGCCGGCGACAGACCCAGCCAGATTACATATTAGATCAAGTCCCTTCATCTGTGTATATATGTTTATAAAGTACTCCACTCAGGTGTGAATATAAACACAGAACATAATAGAACACAGAAAGCATTTGGACAATTACAAACTTTTGTATGACATGGCATGGTAACTAAACCTCAGTTTGAATCTTTCTAAACACCCAGAAAATTGGCCCATCTGCTAGCAACGGTTGCAAGTTCTTCTGCAGCCGGCAAGCCCAAACCAACAGAAATTTCTGAACGAACTACAAACATGACTTGGCAATGAATCCATGCAGTCTACAAACACAGTGTTAATGCAAGAAACTGAGCATAGCAAAACTTTGTACTTGGTCTCATAGTTGGTCTCCACGTTGGTCTCCACGTTGGTCTCATAGTTGGTCGGGGATCGGGTCTGCCACCGCCACCACCACCAGAACACTGGTACATGTGGTTGATTTTCTTAACATCCAATTGCGATGGTCTGCCCCTCTGTCCCATTAGCATGGTGTTCTCACGGATTGGTTGGCGCACTGCAGTCATGTGTGGCCTGCCAGTCTCATGTTGACTGGGGTAGTGCATGACGCTCTGCAACGAGAACAGCCCAAAAGTCTAGGCCTAATTGAAGGAATGGACAAAAGAGAACTGACTCCATAGTCGTACTCTAGTGGGTGGTAGCCATTGGCTGCAGTGTACTGGTTTCTCAGACCGTAAACGATGTTGTTCCAGTGAATCTTGATATAACTGTCTCTGTCGTCTCTCTGTTGCTCATGCAAAAATCCCACCACATGCATGATTTCATGCACCACTGTGCCCAGTGTCCAACAGTTTATTCCCAGATTAATAGGTTGTTTGCCTCCGACCATGCCAGCATACGTGAAACAGCGCCTAAACGACACAGTCATGTGGAGTGGATTCATGCTTAGGCTTAGGGCTGGGCTTAGGCTCCAAACCAACAGCCGGACCCCGGGGCCAGGCGTTTTACCGTGGGTGAGTATCCTGGAAGTACACATATGAACTGTCGGATTGTTGTTTGGGCACCAGTCTGATGCAGGTCAGGTCTTTGAAGAAAAGAATCCCACATGCCAGCAACCTTTTCCGGTTTCTGCTCATTCCGTTCTGCACTACATAGGGAATCCTGCCGTTAGGCCAGTGTCTGATGCCTGATGAACTATATGACCGAATCTGAAAGTACAGTTTACACCAACATTGATAAAAAGATAAAAAAATGGATCTTGGTTATGGGTAGTTTACGCTATCCCATGTGTAACCTGTGTGTGGTTGTTTCGGGTTTGAAAGCAGTTGAAGCGATCGGAAGTAGTCGACTTAAAGCCCAATGTAGGTAAATGGCAACTGAATTGGGGCTGCCGTTGCCCCTCATCACAGCAGGGATGTGAGGTGTTTTTCATGTTTTTTTACCTTTTTTTCGTAAGGGTTACACAGCCTTTCCTTTTCCGGTTGGTGTCAGAAATTCTAAAGCTGCGTAAGGTGGGCTGGTAATATGTTTTTAATCTCTTCTCACAAAGCTATTATCTGTAAGCGAAAATGTGGGTGTCTATTTTGGAGTGGTTGACGTATTCAATTGTACCACCAAAAGTGTTGCCTGTAATAACAGACCACGTGCTTTTCAGAATATTGTGTCCTTTACAGTCCTTAAACTATTACAGTGCTGCTTTCAAACAGCTAGACTAGACCAACTGCCAGACTTGGACCAGAATTTGGACAACAACCAGACATCCTTTGCACGCCTTTGTTGGCGCTGCTTGAGAGGTGCGGGCCGGCGTGTAATTAGTGGTGGTGGGTGAGTTGGCCACAGAGTACTGTAGAGTCAACAGTTGGCCGGTATCTAGTCTTGTCCGTCCCTTGTTGGTCGAGCTGTTTGAGAGCGGGCCTGGAAAGTAGTTTGGTTATGTACCGGATGCCGTACCATACCGGATGGGGGCTGGGCAAAAATGACGTCATCGGTTAGGGGAGGGGGGTTGCCAAATGATGACAACCGATGACAAAGGAGGAGGGGATTCGGCCAATGATGACGTTACTTTTGTCTCATAGGGGAATTTTGAGAAGTTAGCCTTTAAAAAACGCATTTGAAAGGTATTCTTAGCTTAAAATTAACAGTTTTAGTAGTGTATGGAGGCCTTGTTGGGATTCTGACCGACAAGGGCAACAGGAACGCGTAAATCGCAAAAATAACAATTTTTTCGTTCTCGATGATCATGTCAGAAATAGATTCCCCACCCACGCCTGAAAACCTATATGATCTACTCGATAGAGCGTTTCCTTACACCAGGCATGCATCAACGCAAAATAACCCCATAGTGACCAACTCCCTGATGTGCCCAGGTTTATATCAAACGTACAAATTGACCCCATAGTAGTTT
This sequence comes from Sabatieria punctata, assembly GCA_030248155.1. Taxonomy (NCBI): domain Eukaryota; kingdom Metazoa; phylum Nematoda; class Chromadorea; order Araeolaimida; family Comesomatidae; genus Sabatieria; species Sabatieria punctata. Next base: position 10,076 of record JASANB010000465.1, on the reverse strand, counting down.
ATGATCATCTTCTTAAACTGAGTAACAAGAGATCAGCCGAGGGCTGGCGTGATTGAAGGACTTCTCCAAGCAAGAACAGCTCTATAAACCAATTTAAAATCAGAATCAGAGTACAAGAAGTGCACACTGACTCCAATCCACAGGTCTAGCTGACCTCCCAAATCACTCAAAAATGATGAAAAAACTCTTAGCAGAATGTTTTGAACACAGGGATTTTGAACCTGTACAATGTGAACATGTATGCAAATCGCATGTAAGTGTAAATCTACCTGTTTCCTTTGACACAGTGATTGTTAGGAAATTTAAATGCGTGGTGCCTAGAAACAGTTATTTTACTTGACTCAGCTTCACAGGCCGTTGGTTTGCAATGAAATGAACAATTCCGTTCCAATTCTTTCGATTTGGCTATTTCGTCGCTCAAAGGTCCGTTCGTGCCAGAAACGCAGATCCAGCTTTGGTGAAATCTATGCTACCGACCTCAGGCAATCGTGGGTAGAGTGTCCAGGGAACCCGCTGACATAGGTTCTCAGTGGCATGCAGGACGCATCTGCTTATGCAACTCAGCATTCTAGTGTGATTGACACAGCGATCAGACTCGAGGTCCATTTCGTGACCCCCGTGATTCGTCATCTCAGACGTTACCCTTCTTTCGCTGCCAGCCACTGCTATGCTGATGGGTGCCGGTCACCAGGAGGGCGGCCGGCGTGTTGATGCCATGATGCTTTCAGCTCTTGACGGTGCCAGTGACTATATGTCTGAGGCTTTCGGTACAGTTGGTCTCTCAGACAGCTTCTGACATCATAGATCTTCTTCTCCAACGCAGCATGCTTTGTGGAGCGGCTTCGGTGCTTAGGCAGATCCAGTCGGTTCCCATTTTACCTACTCGCTGTCCACCAGTTCGTGGCCTGGGTGGGCTTTGCGCCCAACTCTTTGGCAACAAGAAACTTGCCGCGCCGAGAGGATGAGTGCACGATGTCGCGCACAGTGGCTATGCGGCCTAAACACTACACAACTGTGCCGGCATCTGAACCGATTTGAATAAGTCGTTTTTCAAGAAAGATTTATATATTCTTGAAGATTGGTGAGCTTTCTGTTAAGATACTCTGCTTAGTTCATAATATTTGCCCTCAAACTGGCTCTAACGAATTCTGGCCTAATCACCGGAATTCTCTAGAATTTCTAGTACCACATATGGCACGACCCCTTAGTTGTGCACAATATCCACGCTAACGCAGTGCAATAGGTCGATTCAACTTTTCTGGGTAAGTAAAAGTACTTACATAACTAAGCAAGTACCAGTAACTTTTACTCATAAATTTACTAGGCAACACTGGCTCCAACCCTTCCCCGCTAGTCACATTCAGGTGTGCTGCTTTTTAGAAAATTAACAGAAAATTAGGCAAATACCTTGATAATCGCAGTTTTACGTAGGATGAAGTCAACTACAAATTCGCTATAATTTTACTGTCCTTTCACTACCGGAGAGTGCTGCATAAGGGTACCCCTCCAGATAACGTACCCCGGGTACACTAACTGGCACTTAGTACCGGATTGTGTACCCGGGGTACACTATTTGGAGACAGGTTTTATGTGACGGGTGTCAAAAATTTCCTACATTACGGTACCTTTAAAGCAGGTCTACATATATATTTTTTTCATTTTCAATCGTTTTCACTGACTCAAACCTCACAAGAATGAAAAAATTTGACCAGTCACTCTCATTTACATGGCAGAAACAGTAATCTGAATTGGAAAATTGTATTTTGTTCAGAAATCGTGAAAACTAGCAGTTTAGAATGATTGAGCAGTGCCAGTTAGTGTACCGGGTACACTAACAGGTTCTCATTTTTCTTGCGGAAAATGCTAAGTGCTGGTTAGTGTACCCGGGTACCCAATCCAGCATTCTCCGGTACACAAACAGCATAGATACCATTCTGCAGCTGCAAAATTGAATTTAGATTTGTTTGATTTTAGGAGAATTTTGGTAGTTTTTGGGGAATTTTTTTCGTGAGTTAGTTGGATTTTACTTTTTGGACCTGGCAACACTGAACAAACCCACCCCTTTGCTGCCATTTGGTGCATTGGTTCGGTTCCCGTTATACCTACTGGCCATCACCGGCTTTCGGCGGTCTGGGTTGGGCTTTACGTTGACTACGTCCAATCGCTTCGACCGGTTTCCAACGCACCAAACAACCGCTCTCACGGATGCCGGGGCCACCATGACGACACACGGGATAACGTAAACTACTGGTGGCAAAGACGCGACGCAGTTTAGTGCTCAGTATTTGGTCGCACGTTTCAACGCCGACTGACTTTCTATGGCGCGAGTTACGAAGATTGGTCCCACTTGATTGTTTAGAATCTACTAAAGACCTGTGAATATCCGTAGCACAGCTAAATTAATGCGAAAAACTATGATTTCAGGTGTTGTGTACAAAAAACTACTGAAATGGCAAAAACTAAGGTTACAAAAACTTCAAATAAGTTTGTAGGGATAACGGCAAAGTGCAGAGAGTCTGAATCATTGGAAAGGCTGAAGTCTACTGTACACGGAACCGATTAGAACATCTTGCACCAAATTCGTCGTTTTTTTAGAAGAAAGAGAAACACCAAAATAATCTTCGTAAATGACAATTTTCCAGTAGTCAAGAAGAATCAAATTTCTGGGGACCATGCCAAAGTGCAGAAAAGAAAAAAGCGGATGCTATATAGGTAACGAGTCTCGCTGATTTTAAAGCCGCTTGAACAAAATTTGAATCAAGTCTCCTTTTAGCAGAAAATGAACATTGAAAAAGGACGAATTCAGTTTTCGAGAGGAAAATGTCCTTTAACGACAGAGATTATGATTCAAAGTCATCTTATTCGATAGCTCACATCGTGTTTCATATAGATGCATCACTTCCTCCTATCAATAACGGAACACAAAAAAATTGCGCTTGAAGTTGCAAAAACTGTTTTTGGACAACTTTCTGGCCGTGTTTTTGTATTTTTTCTATTCCGGCCGCGCGAACGTGGCTCTTGGTCATCCCCAGTTAATACTGCTATTTGTGGGGTACAGACTCGTGCATTGCAATAAAAGTTTTTTTAAGCTAGTCTAGTACGAAGGATGGAAACAGAATCGAATTCCGTGGGAGCACTATATCTCCCAAAAATCGTTAAAACTGCATTTCTGTTAAAGAAACAGGTTTTTGCATTTCATGTTTGTTTTAGCTCTTATCCGTCCCTGTGTGAACCCCTGTGCCGTCTCCGGACCGAAAGAACCCAGACCTCCCCCAGTGGCGCATCCAAGGGTGTAGGTGGTGTAGACCCACTTTGCATTGGAGGTAGGAAGAAAAAGTCGGTCAAAAGAAAGAGAATCACATGAATTATGTACTAAAACCATACATGTAACAGGGGGGTTTGGGTGGTCTGCCCCCACCCGACTTAGGCCAGACCCCACCCCGGATGGGACCTCCCAAGACGATTTTTCCGACTCTAGAAAGCACAAAAATTGCCAAATTCGCCTGCAAAACAGCATTTTTAGCTGTATTTCTTCAGCCCAAATTAGCGACTTTTGACGATGTTTGGCCCAAAAATTGCGATTTTTTCTATTTTTGAGCGTTTTTTAGTGCCCAACCCCCTCCCGCTTCGGCGGATGACCTGTTACATTTACATGTACGAGTCAAACTGTCTATTTTATGCTCAGAATGACGTTTTTGAAGTGCGTTTTTGAAGGTTAATTTTGCTAAATTTTCTTACCGTGGAATTACAACGGCCCAGGCACTTTCAAAAATTTTCAGCCGCCTTGAGAAATTCTGGATACCATATATGTAACAGGTCATCAGCCGAAGGGGCAGGGAGTTGGGGGAGTCTGGCACCGGCCGGGGGTCTGAGCCCAAATTTTGGGAGGGGTTGGGCACCATAAACGCTAAAAATCGCAAAAAATCGCAATTTCTCGGCTAAAAATCGTCAAAAATCGCTAATTTTGGCTCAAATACAGCTAAAAATTGCTGTTTTACAAAATTTACGATTTGCAAAATTTTGCTCAAAAATTACTTGCCATAAAAATCTTCTCGTGTGGTCTCCATCCGGGGGTTTGGCTTGTTGGCCGTGGCCCCAGGCCGGCCTGTTACATCTATGATGAGAATGAACGAATTTAGAGATATAATCAGCAATAAATCTCGCTGTGTGTGTGCAGACACTCTATTTGCAGGAAAAAAGATCTCTGTGTGTGGTTTGAACTGCATGATTGATGGAACTTTTCTGGCCTAAACATTAGTCCCTACTAGCAAAGACAGACTAGATCAATTTTTAATGGTATTTTCATATTTGCCGATTTTTTAGCAAATACAACAATATTTTACATTATTCTATGCCCGTTTTTATCTTAGGGAGCTTTTGTACTATTTTATATATTTTCAATTAAGTAAGACAGAGAAAACCGTTCCACAAATCCGTAAAATTTTCCACAAAACAATGTGAAATACACAGCATCGACAGATAATTATTATGAGCTATGCTGAAAGCAATCTATGTGTTGCAGTAAGAATATTTTCAGAAATCGGAGCCTCGGCAGCAATTGGTAGCCTTTTCACAGAGTTTATTAATTAGTTTTATGCAGCAGATCAGTCTCTCTACACGAACTCACAGACTGATGACCACAGCCGAAGTGCCATCTCTTATATGTAGGAGTTGTTGTTTGAGTAGAGTCCATCTATTTCTTTTTGGATCCAACACCTCCACTGTATTCATTGCATCTACATCTCCTCCACCAACCGCAAACAGACGAGTCCCATCCGATAACAAACTGAAGTGCCATCTCCTCTTATTCATTGATGGAATTAGAGTCCAAGTGTTGCTGACTGGGTTGTAGCGCTCACACGAGGAGAAACCCCTCATCCACCCACACATAGACGTGGCCGTTAAGCACTGTGGCTGAGTGAGCCGATCGTTCTGTATGCATGGAAGCGACGGCTGTCCAAGAATTTGACGCTGGAGAGTAGCTCTCCACTCTACTCAGCCTTCCTCTATTATTCTACCCTCCGATGGCGTAGATCTGTCCCTCAACTGCCACCAATGCCAGTTCTTCTCTCTCAGTTGCCATCGAGGCAGTTGAGTGCCAGTTGTCTTGGTAGAATCGCTCACACGATGACAGATCTTTCTCACTTCCATATTCTTCTTCTCCACCACACACATACACCATTCCACCCAGAACAGTGCTGGCATGAGTTCTTCGACGTTGTTGCATGTGAGGAGCACTGGAGAGTCGGTTGGTTGAGGGGTCAAAGGTGAGCACACTCTTAAATACTCTGCTTCCATTCCATCCTCCAATGATGTAGACAGTTCCATTCAAGAACTCAGAAGTGTGGTGTAGTCTGGTCTGAGGCAGTTGAACGTTGAGCAGAGAGTTTTTGTCTGGATTGTCTGGGTAATACACTTCCATCGATCTCCCTGCTTCAATATCATAACCGCCACTGATCAGAAAGCCAAAGGGAACAGCTGAAAGAAAGAGAAAGGAGGGTTGGTAGAAGACTGACTGTAAATGGAGTTAAACAGTTATTTCTTGGTATTTAGCATTGCATCCATTCCATTGATCTGACTCCAATTACTGTATTTGAGTAAAGATTCAAACCGCACATGATTACTAAAATTGACTGAATAGTATTAAACTGTGCATAAAAAGGTCCGAGGGCTGGGGACGGGCTGTTTTGGCTGTTGGCGTGGCACCTTTATTACATAACACAGCTAAAATTCATAAAATAAAATAAAATGAGAAAAAAGGCTTGCTAAAAATCATGGATTTGCTTCATTTAGCTGCGAAAACTGGCTCAGAAATCGCTTTAAATGGCCATTGGTAACCTAATTTGGCGTTTCCTCCGCTGACATGGCTGTTTTTAGAAGCTTTTTCTCATTATTATTGTTTTTTGCACTTAAGCGCTTTTAGCAGCCTAAATAGTGATTTTTAGCCTTCATATTTAATAATACCTGATTTTTATTTTAGTACAGACAGGACAGGGATGAATAGTTTTTTTCCCGAAAAAAACCTCGGCCTATTTTTTTCAGTTTTTTTCGGTTTTTTTTTCCAAAATCGCGGAAAAAATTGCAGCTCAAGTTCTGGGTATTGCATCCTAGCCTGGTTTTATGATTCTAACGCTTTCTAGCGCCTTCCTGAGTCTTTGAGACCAGAAATACATGTCTTACATAGACCTATTTCCTCAGAGAATTTCAATTTGTAGTCTTAGTTTGTAGTCAATTTGTAGTCAGGTTGCCAAACGTCAGAAATTCGATATTACTGCAAATTTTTGCCAATTGAACAATCAGTCATAGAAATGCTTTGCAAAAATAACAACCGGAAGCCTGTTTATTTTTATTCTGTGAAAAAATCGTCTTTTCTAAGGGGCCGTTCATAAACGACGTCGTTCCAAAATCCCGATTTTTCGGACCCCCCCTCCCCCCAAAATCGCCTTGCGTCGTTTCTGGGACCCCTCCTACGGCGACGTCGTTTTCGGTTTACCCCCCCCCCCCCCACTAAAACCGCAGTACATAGAGCACTGTGACGTTTTCTTGTTCCCATCCTCCACAATCAATAGAATAAATCCCTACAACCGCTCTGGGAAGCTTTTCTGTATGGAGAAAAGCTTGATAGAATGTGCTTAAATCGAAAATAATGTAATTGAAGTACCCTAAAATTCCTAAAAAAAAAAAAAAAAAAAAAGCGACGTCGTTTTTGCTAACCCCCCTCCCCTCCTGGTGCGTCGTCTATCGTCGCACTTCAGCCGACCCCCTCCCCCTCTGGAACGACGTCGTTTATGAACGGCCCCTAATAGACATTTATGAAAATAAACGGTTGAATTCAATGTTTAACAGAATTCCCGTCATGTGGTCACCTTTATTTGAAAATTTATGCGGATAACAAAGCGGGAAAATCGGAAAAACGATTTTTCTAACACTTTACATAAAAAATAGCTTCGTTCTTGGTATTTGGTAAGTTATCATAAGCTCAAGACAGCTCAAAGGGGCCAATTGGGAACTCAATTTATATATAAGTTACATTACAAAATCGGAAAATTTCCAAGAAAAAATGACCACAAATTGAACACAAATTCGCAAATTCTGAAATAGTAGTTTGTAGTCAATTTGTAGTCAGCCAAAATAAACATGTAGTCTTAGTTAATTTGTAGTCTTGATGACGCCATAATCGCCGAAAATATGTAGTTTGTAGTTAGTAGTTTGTAGTACTACGAATTAGGTCTAGTCATATTTACATAGACATAAATCACGAAACAGGCAATAAACAGTGCCTCACAGGCCACATCAATAAAGCTATATGCAAATTTTCTTACAGCAGTTCGCATTTTTGTTTTAGATTGCCAAAATTTGGCCTTTTCTGCTATTTTTCTAACAGTTTTGAGTCACTCTGGCCTATTATACATCGTAAAGTCCATTTTTTTACAAAAAATGACAATAATTAGCTACTTTTAGCTTGAGTTTTTCCGCGATTTATGTTTTTTCCGACCCTAAGAAAGAACAGTTTTTTTCGAAAAAAAAACAACGGAAAAAAGCAGTTCACGTCCCTGATACAGGGGATTAGAAAAATGGCAGTCTCCAAACAGGGCCGTACAAAAATGACGTCATCGATTTTTTGGCCATTTTTCGATTCCCTTCTCCCCTTGTCATCGGTTGTCATCATTTTCCAGACCCTCTCTAAAAGCAAAAATAATGACGCCACTTTTTTCCCAACCCCTCCCCGTTGCAAAAAAGTGGCTGCCCTAACCGCTAACCGATGACGTCATTTTCGCAGAGCCCCTGGCAACACATGCGAAAATGAGAGTAAAAAGAAAAAGTTTCCATTTTAGCGCCATTTCTATAGGCATTCAAATTAACACAAATTAACAATTTTCACAGATTCCTGAATTTCTAATGCTTGCATCCATGAATGTGAGGTGTTTTTTTCCAAAAAAAAACGTTTTTTCCTAAAGGTCGGAAAAAAAACAACCGAATCGTGGAAAATCTGAAGCTAAATATAGCCTATTTACGTCATCTTTTTTCAGTTAAAAATGGACTTTAGCCAACACAGTTGGTCGAGTGGTTAGGCCACCGACTGTGTGCGTGTAGCGAGGGGCGACTGCACACGTTCACCCCCTAGGCGCGGCCCGTGTTAGTCGCAAAGAGGAGTCGATGGCACGTAGGCTGGCATGCTCGCGCGTGTGCCAGCTGAACTTCTAAACGCGCTGACTCACTCCTCTGACCTGGTGTTGTTCGAGGCCGGCCGCCTTATCCGTGCCAATGAGGAATGGGCGCGCGCCTCTTGGCCCATCTACACAGCCGTCCCCTGGGGCGTATGTCCGGTGCAGCCAGTTTGTTATCGTTGCATGCTGATTGTTGCATCTGGGGCATGGGGCGTGTTGATTGTTCCGCTCCCGTGCGGGTAGTCTTACCTGATTAGTTACTAACAATACTAAACTTTAAAAAAATGGACTTTAGCAATGAATAATAGGCCAGATTGACTCAAAACTGTTATAAAAACAAAAGAAAAGACCAAAGTTGGCATGATAATGCAAAAAGGCAAACTGCTCTAAGAAAATTTGCATATATCGTCTATTGATGTAACCTGTCAGACACTGTTCTGTGCTTTATATCTATGTAACACGTGTATTTCTGGTCTGAAAAGGTCAGAAAGTGCAAGAAAGCGTTAAGAATCATAAAATCAGGCTTTGATACTCAGAACTTGAGTTGGAGTATTTTCCGCGATTATGGAAAAAACCGAAAAATATCGAACCAAAAACTGAAAAAAAACAGGCCGAGGTTTTTCGAAAAAATATCCATCCCTGCTTGGATCAAACATGGTGCAACAAAATTTAACAAACAAACTCTCCCCTCACCTATCTTGGCCACCTTTGTTTCAAGTTTCATCCAAATTTGGTAAAAATTTGCGAAATGGCGAGCAAAAATAAATATTGTAATTATTTTCGCACACTTGAATAATTTCTTCCTTATTGTAACAAAGGCCTGCTCATTTTACTTGTACTCACTGTGTAATACCTTTCTTAAAACGTTTTCCGCAGCAAAAGAAGTACATGAGATGAGAGAACTCAAGAATTCTCTTGGTTTTACATGCAAAAAGCCGTTTTATTCTTTTGTGCAGCATCTTTTTCTTTTGTATCGAAAATTTCAACGAAAAACAAAACAATTACTATGCACTCATGCACCCATTTTTGCTGCTAATTATACAATTTATTTCGAAGTAAGCGATTTACGGGTGCAATCAAAGCCATTTCAGGTGACTGAACCTTGAACCTTGAACAGGCAACCTGAACCTCAAACAATATTCACATAGTTTCAGAACAATTTCTCAATTACCACTTTGCACTGGAGCTATGTTGAGAGAGGCTTCCCCAATACCACAGACGCCAAATGCGCAGACAGCCAGTATTTCAACTTTGACATCTGAAAAAAATGAAAGAAATCGTGCAGCAAGGCTTTCCGTATTTTACTGCTCTGTAGTGAGAGAAAAGTTAGTCTACCAGAGTTCACCACATAAAGACCCTCGGCTATAAGACCTCGGCCTTATAGCAGGTGGTCAGAAAGCAGGGTCTGTCAGCAAACATTTTCCAGTTATAAGACTCTTGTCTAGCTGAGAATTGTGTTTTCGTGAATATTTTTACCAGCTATGTACGTAGCTAATGAATATAGAGTGCTTTTAGAATGTAACGTTGGGAAATCGTTCAAAAACCTGCGTAATCTTGGCAAAATGTTTGGTTTTAAAGGTTTAGGTAGCTGCTATGAGCATTGGTTGCTCTAAGTTGCCTAAGGCTTCAAAAATCTTGTTGAACCTCATTTTGCATTTTTGCTTGCGACATGTCAGAGGCTACCTGTTTCATTTGGCATTTTAGGTTGACATTTTGGGGTACCGGAGAGTGCTGCATTGGGCACCCGGGTACACTAACCAGCACTTAGCATTTTCCGTAACAAAAGCGAGATCCAGTAGTTTAGTGTACCCGGTACACCAAAATCAGCAAAAATGCAATTTTCCAATCCAAAGTACTGTTTCTGCCATGTCAGTGACTGTGGTTAGCCAAAGTTTTCATTCTTGCGAG